>OZ019970.1:8885545-9133045 GCA_963970395.1 Ephialtes manifestator
TCTTTTGTGTCGTACCAAAATTTAATTTCTTAAAATAAACCGAACTGATTTTAGTTACTCTTTAAAATTTGCAGCTTCGATTACTTGATTTATTTTGTTTCGTCTTTCGTTTGTGTTTTATTTATTCAAGAATTGACTGAACTAAATACGGCCCGCCCACTCTACCATAGATCACTGGCTAGCAGTCTAGTCTGGCAAACCAACCCCCTTCGCTAACGTCATCCTTTCGTTTTCATCGCCGCTTCGGCGTCTGGCGGCCTTTTCAATAATTTATTTTAATAATATAATCAATAAGATCGCTGACATTTCCGTGCACGACAGTTTTAGAGAGTATCAATCCCGAACCCAAGTTCTGAGAAATAAAGATAAATCTTTATTTCATTAACAGGTTTTCGTGGGGAAAATCAGCCGTTAATTAGTCCCACATGCGAGTTGCTAATTATAGTTCTTAGGTGGTTGGAGGATTTCCCAACAGAAAAAATGTCTTACCAATGGAAAAGTGGGTTGAACAGGGCTTAAGCCTCGTGTTAGATACTAGGCTCTCTTCTTTTGTCATCGACAAAGAGAGAACTCTTCGACTGATATTTTCTTAAGCCTGTTCCACTTAGCTAGTGAATGACCTGTCCAGTGACGGCGCGGCGGTTCTCATTCTAATTCTTTTCTTTACATTATGAATGTCCATGATACAATTTCCAAGCAGAAAGGCAAACAGCAACTAGTGCTCAACGGTTACATATACATACAAAGTACACCGAATCATAGTTTTTCCGTGAGCACGCCCAACTTCTGTGAGCCGTAGCATTGCGCTAACCCTCATAGTATTCTTCTTCTCTTTCTCTATCCCTGATGTTTGAGTACTGTTCTTAATTAATTCTCTAACTAAAAAACCGCACCTTTCCGCTATTCCTGTAGGCCGCATTATTGCAACGACTCCGACAGCCCATCTCGACTCCACTATTTAGAATACCGACTGCGTTATTGCAACGACCCCAGTATATCCGTCTGTCCTTTATCTCATCTTCGATAGAATTCCGAAATTACTTGACGTTCTTCTATAGACTTCGAGCCTCGCTCAGTACGTATAGAAAATCAAAAGTAAATACGCTCTAACACCCATAATGCGCGCAGGCCGTGGTATCGCAACAACCCCTGCCCGCATCTCATACCTTTCAGCTGTGAAGACCTAACTGCCGCCACGCTCACCGACAAATAAACACACTTACAAATTCACATATACTAGTATCGATTTTCAAATCTCATTATATCTGTCGCTCGATTACGGAATCTTTTTTATTAATGAGATTAGAACATTGTAAACTTCTTTTGTTCGTTTATAATCAGCAGAAATATTGTGTTAACTGCAATAAATCTAAGAGGGACTCATTTAATTAGCCTTTTCGAAATATTGAACTTGCTGATATAATCATACACAACTCCATTATTTTTCGTCGCTTCTTATAGAGAACTCCTGGAGGTAGCCCAAATCGTGACGCTTAATAATATCACAGGAGTCCAGTTCCTGTTTACTCGATGCATTAAAGTCCTTCACTCTTCCCTGTGATCGGAATTTTATAATACTTTGTTATCTCCAGATTATTGCGAAACTCTATTGACGGTACGTCATTAATCATTCACAAAAGTCTTCAATTCAATTCTTTCTTCAAATTAACATTCCAACAAATTAGTATCATTCTTCATCATACCATCAACAACCAACCGATGATGAACTAAAGCGGGTATCTGAGGTTAACTCCCTCTCTCAAGTAACTTTTCCTTTTCGGTCCAGTACACGATTTCCCTTCTCATTATAACATCAACGTAAAACACCCAAATTTTTGCAACAATTCTTGTTTTTTTGATTTGCAATAATATCGGCAAAGTTTCATTGGCGCCCGAACAGGGACCTGAAAGGAATTAAAAAACTTGAGGAAATCGAGTAAAATAAGCTAGAAAAGAAGTTTCTTTTGCTTAACAATTGTTTAACAATGGCCACGTTCGTGACTACGTCAAGTGATACGGTAACTACCACAACGGTTGCCCTGACCTCGGCAGTGTACACAAACACTACTCCAATTATGGCGGTGGGAGAACAGAGCTTCGACCTATTGTACACCATGCCGCATTTAGCTCAAGAATTAGCCGAAGCACGAGATTTTGATCAGAATGGTAATAAGAGTAATAATTCGTGTAGTTCCCGCGAACTTAATCCCAATACGGTTGCAATATTAAAGGAGTTACACGAGCAATGTCGAGCTGATAACACAGCGGTTAATCTTCACTTAGACAATAGGAACAAAGCTCTCACGCGTCGGGTGGATCTCATCCGGACACACGTAGCTCAATATATTACCGCTATACAGTTCGAATTACAAAATATCTCAAGCACTCTCGCAGGCAATCTTAGTAACCGTGAGGTAGGAACGACTCAACCTACGGGTACTGAAAAAAGGACATGTGTTGTAGTGTAAATTTGCCAAGACCATAGCCAAACACTACAAAGCTAAAGTCCCGAGTTTTCCCCTTTATTTTTAATGGGCGCCAGGCGCTTTCGCGCCGGGAAAAACTCGTGATGTTCAGAGACCAAGCTGCTTTTTCCCAAGCTAGCCGCAGCCGTCAAACTTGTAGAGTGGCGGGATTCGAAGATAAAGTTTTCGTGCCGAAATAAATAAAAAGAAAGAATCAATCGTCAATTTTTCGGGAAACTTCAACAATAAATTGCGGTTTATTAAAAAAAAGAAAATGAATGGCTCTCAAAAGGAACCCCAGAAAATAACAATTAATTCCCGTTAATAGTGTTTAACAAAAAGCCTCGATCGGCTAATAAGAGTTACCGCGCGACGCGGCTCTCTCCACACGCACACACTCCATACAACACACCTCACGAGAAAAGACGGGATTAATTACGGGATCGCGGCTTATCGAAACAATTATTTATTACGGGAAAAATTCTACTAATTCGCCCGATTCGATAATATCTATGACAAAGCTTTATTTACCACGAAACAAAAAAAAATAAATAGAAAAAGATCGCGCGCCTCAACACCTCTCTTTTACAAGCGACGCGGTCTTACCCGTTGTTTTCTCTCCCTCTCACTCACGCGCCACGGGAATGATCACACTCTCGAAGAATCAAATAAAATAACACTTTTACGCGACATTCAACTCGCAAACGACAAAAACCAGCTACTCAATTCACCGGATAAATTTTATAACGCGAAACACTCTCATACGATGCCGTTTCCGATCATTCCCGCGCACAAAACAATTACACTAAACATTGGCAATTTCCCGATTTCGCACTCCTGGCGAATTATAGATTTTAGAAAAATTCTCTACGTTAATTTCTGGAGGCAACGACTCGCCGTAAAGTCTCGCGAGACTCCCGAAACCCTAAAACAACACCATAGAGTTCGTGGACTCTTCCACGCGCGAGATACCGTCGCTTCGCACTTTTACAACAACAAAAACTTTATGATAAATTCCCAAATAGTCGAAAGGGAAAGATAAGCCAAGGAACAGAGGCCTACCTTGGGCATGACGTCGACAAGAATTCCTCACAAAGATCTCCTCGTCCTGCTACAGTCCTTCTATCTGGTTCGGGAATATTTGCAATGCACAGTACGACACTCGCAGTACTACGGATCCTCGGGAAATTCCTCGAGGTGTGTCGCTCACGAGAGCACGAGCCCTCTCATCCCTACCCTAATTATTAAGGTTGTGCCGGATAGTCCATTCGCCGGATACCCGGATACCGGATATCTGGTACCTTACTTCTACCGGATACCGGATATCCATTATCCGGCCGGATAATGGATATCCGGCCGGATATACGCTATCTGTCTAATTTTCTGTACTTTAATTTTTTTATTTTAATAATAATAGCAAAGGATATTACAAGAAAAAAAATCATTTTAGAAGCACGAATACTTGTTGCCCATTTATTTAGAAAGTATTGTCTTTTTTTCACAGGGCTCTAGAAAAATGTTAGTGAATACTTTTTTCTTTGTAAATATTTGTAAGTAAGTTTTATATATCAGTGTGTGAAGTTTGAATTCGACTGTTGACGGAAATTACAAAAAAAAAGTATATCGTCGAATGTTACCGGGTCGCGGCTGCCGGCTGCAGAACGTTTCAAGCTGTAATATTGGTGGCGAGCTCACTTCGGCGAAAAGCATTGCTCACAACTTCCCAATTGAGCCAGCTGGGTGCGCGCACCGCGTTTGTTGACGCTTAGCGCTTATACGAGACTTATACAGTCGCCTGTCTGAGACTTATACAATCGCTGTATTACGTTATCGAGTTCGCAACAATTTTGAAGAGCCGGCATTATGTGATCGAACGAGCTTACGTACCTGTCATTAACTATATATTACAAATTACGACGACAAACCGACGGCAAAGTAGAAGTCGGGAGTGTGCTTATGGCTTACGCAGTAGAATTTCTGTTTACAAACGAAATATAGTGTTATGCGATTCAGATTCGAGTCTCTTCTTGAAGCAAAGTGAAAAACATCGTAAAATGGAAAAAGCGAAGTCTGCGGTGTGGAAATTCTTTAAAACTTGTAAGGACGATGAAAAGAAAGCGGAATGTACACTTTGTCCTAAGGAAATCGTACCGTCTCTGAAGCAAATTGTACGTGGAAAAACGCCGAAATCTTTTTCTACAAAACCGCTGTGGAATCACTTGGAGTGTAAACACCCGAAAGTTTTTAAAGAAGCAAAATCCAAAACGGAGAATTCTGCAGATGTCGAGGAAAATGTAGATGATCCGGCAATTCCTTCGATTTCGAGTGTATCAGCAGAGACAGGAGCAAGTCAGATACAGCCTACTCTCGAAAAGATTTTAAAGAAAAAACAACTGTGGTCTTTGGAAGATTCTCGATCAAGAGAAATATCAAGAAAAATATGTAAGTATTATTATGTTCTTTAAATTATTTATAACGGTCTCCAATTTTCCGAATACGCGAGTCGAGTCAAGCCAAAATTTGTTAAACAAGTTAGAATAAAATATCTCAGTGTGACCAACAACTCGTTATGCACAAAACAATCGAAAAAACTCGAGCTTTGAGCTCAAAAACTCGCCTTTTTTTAAGCTGAAAGGTCGAAATGTCGATTTTTATTTGAAAGATTTAAGTTAAGCTCGGAACTTTCGAGCCTTCGAAAATATCGAGAACTTGGCCCTTAATTATTTGTATGATTTATATCGTATAGGTGAAATGATGGCACTCGATGCCGAACCATTTTCATTGGTTGATCGAGAAGGATTCTGTCGACTAATCAAGCATTTAGCACCACAATATCCTCTGCCAAGTCGAACATATTTTTCCCAGAAAGTGATGCCACAAATATACGAAAAGTTACAGGGCAAAATAAAAGAGAAACTATTGACTATGGCATACATATCATTTACGACTGATATTTGGACGGCTTCTACAAATAACGAGTCATTCATTAGCTTGACCGCTCACTGCCTGTCGCCCGAAAACATGAAGCGAGAAATATTTGCACTAGGGGCAAAACACTTCCCCACGAGTCATACAGGTTACAATATTGCGGAAATACTAAGCTGCGCTTTAGAAGAGTGGAATATTTCCAGCGATAAAGTTCACGTTATCGTCACAGACAATGCGGCTAATATGATTGCTGGAACCAGTACGTAAAGAATTTAAACATATATATACGATATACAATCTATACATACGGTTAACGATGGAAAAAAAAACTTAGGATGTGTTTTCTACATTACAGATCTTATGAGTGTGGAACGTGTCGGCTGTTTCATTCACTCCTTGCAATTGGTCATACATGATGCGATCTTCGTACAAAAGAGTGTTGTTGATATTTTGGGAAAATGTCGGAAAATAGTTGGCCATTTCAGTCATTCCTCACTTGCCTGCACAAAACTGAAAGAAATACAAGAAAATTTGAAAGTACCAACCCACAAACTGATACAGGATGTCATCACTCGGTGGAATTCGACGTTTTATATGCTATTACGTCTACACGAGCAAAAGCAAGCTGTAACTGCATACGCTGCGGAATATGACATTCCAACACTTACAGCGCACCAGTGGAACACGATACAGAGCATAATTCACACTTTGAAGCCTTTCGAAGAGATGACTAAACAGGCTAGTGCAGATAATGAGACGATTGCTTATGTCATTCCGGCAGTAGCTACATTGAATTCGTACCTCTTGAAGCGACAGAAGGACTCCGGGGTACTCGCTTTAAAAGCAGAATTGCAAAAATCGCTTCACAAGCGGTTCTTGAGTTCAACAGGTATTGTCGTCATTTTTTAATTTTGAAATTTATTAAAAGTGTTCATTTTATTTATGGATAGATTAAATTAAAGAATATTTTTTTACATCGTTATTCTGTAGGGTTAAACGTACAGGACAGACAATGCTTCGTCGTTGCAACTCTACTTGACCCGCGATACAAATCGCGTTTCTTGGAAGACGTTAATAAAGCCAAGAATTGGATTATCAACGAACTGGTTGCGGCTAATAAAAAAAGCGTCGTAGATGTATCGAATAACGAGCAAAAGAAGAATCGCGGACTTTCTATCGAGGATCAGCCTAGTGGTCTTGAGGCGGAAACGCACGAAGACATTTGGCAGTGCTTTGAAGAGATTACGAACGGTTCCAAGTCTGACGTGGACAGCAGTCTTGAGGGGAACGATAGCATCGGATTCATCAATCCAGGGACACTCGAGAGGCAACCAAGCGAGAGGAGCAAGAAAAAGGCTGCAATTTACGAATTGGAGTTAAATAAATATTTGACACTATCTCTATTGCCCAGACAAGAAGACCCTTTAATGTGGTGGAAACAACACGCCAAAGAGTATCCAAATCTGAGCAAGCTCGCTGTCAAATACTTGAGCCCACCTCCTTCGTCTGTTAATTCTGAAAGATTATTCAGTGCAGCGGGCAGTATTTATACCGAAAATCGTAACCGGTTGTCGCCAGAAAACGCAGAAAAGCTGCTATTCATAATGAAAAATATAAAAATCGTCAACTTCGTGTATAAAGAAGATGAAAAAGTAATAAAGATTAAAGTTTTTACCGTTCTAATATTTCAAGATTTACGTTTTTTTGTGATTTTTATATCCTATTCCCGCTATCCGGTTATCCGGCCGGATATTCGGATTATCCGGCTGTCCTGCCGAATAGCTAAAAATGAGCCAGATAGGCCGGATACCGGATAGTTGCCGGATACCCGGCACAACCCTAGTAAAAACCATCACGTGGCTGGAGGCAATCAGAAAAGCGACGCGGGTGATTTTTCAAAAATTCATTAATAGTTGGATCATTTTTTCGCAGGGCATTGAAGCTGCACTCCCACATCTCGACCAGCTCGTAACCGTAGGAACAAATTTTCAAACTTGCTGCCACAGTACGTTCATAACGAGAGTCGAGACTATCGTTGCCAGCATGAGATTTGCGGTAGCGGTCGGTCAGAAAACACTTGCGACAGCCGTGCCAGTAGCAACCATGGTATTGATATACAATACGACGATTGTCTACCTCCAGGTAGCCATCGATACGCGGGCCTTCAGGTAGCTTGTACTCTCGACCTCGAGCTGCATGAACAAGCTCTTGACCAATTTCATGCTCAACCCATAAAAGCTAGTCGATGGCCTGTTGCGAGTGGTTTTCCGCCCGTCTATATCCACCAGGAGGTATAAGCCCAATCGTTTGAGGACGCAGAAAGTTACGCCGGTACACCTTCGAGCAAGCTGACGCAATAGTGACAGCCTCGGTAAACGGGCATACATTACCGACAGATAGAAAAATTTTTCTAAACTCGTAGCAAGCCCGTCGCAAAATATTTACATCGAGTTTGCAATATTTAATAATTTCATTTTGAAAGTTGAAAATTTCATTTTTTTCAACTTGCTCAGCGTACCACCCATAAAATTCTTCTCGTTCACTATCACCCATTGTGTCGGGCGAGTAATACTCTGCTGCAGGGAGAGCACCGTTATAAGACTGTCTATCCTTGGTGTTGAAAAGATGTGGAAAGTAACCCTTTTCAAAACTATCGTTAAACCCGAATGCCTTGGGGAGCGCACAAAGTTTCATATGAAAGTAATTGAGACTGTCTATAAAATTCGTGCGCCCCACGCGCATTGAAATAATTGAATTTCCCGTCAAAACTAAATTTGGGGTCGGCAAGTCCGTACAACGTTCTACGATATTCCGCAATATAAATTGTGCGTCGAACCCTTTAGCATTGTGGGCGATACACACTATATTGCGGAATTTCGTAGAAGGTCGAACAGTAAGGTCTATAAATTCTGCAACAGGGTCACGGTTAAAAACAAATTCGTGTATTCCGCACCAGGGACACGCAGTCGAGGGTAAACGGTCATACCCCGCAGCTAAGCAAATTTCGCAAAGTTGTTGCGCAACACAATGGGTGACTATATGTTCACGAGTATCCTCACCCGCGTTGGGACCGCTATACTTCTGATCCTGTCTTGTCTCGAAATCGTAAATTATAAAAAGCGTTTCGGGGTGTTCTACCTGACTATCTTTACGGGGCTTTATTACCTGCATGTAACACTGTTCGTTGTGACCATGAGTGGTACGACACAACTGACAATAACTGACACCACACTCATGAGACTTGCTTTCTCTGTTTATGAGTTTTTCACAAGTCTTACAAAAGCAGTAGCATTCACAAACTGATTTTCGCGCAAGATTCTCCAAATTACGTCTATTCTCACGTGGCTTGAGATGATTCGCAAAACACGTAGCGTTGTAAAATAATCGATCGCAATTTTTACACAACAAATCCGTACTATCGTTGACAGTAGTTGAAAGTGCTACCTGCTGAACAATCAATGAAGACCCAGGGACGAGTTCTTGTTCGACCGCAGGGGCAACATCAGCGATACAGGGAGGCACGGTGAAGCAGCGGGGGCACTTGCTAGTACACTGATGCTGAGCATCCCAGCGGTAAGCTTTATTGCACGGTATGCAATAATTCCTACCACCTGACGCACCCATAAGGTTGCTAATTGGCGAATAGTGCTTCAAAACAGCACTATACGCAATATTAACAACCTCACTTGCCTCGGTGTTTTGAAAAGACGAGTGTCCATCAAAAACCGGAGGTGCGCCCGTACCAAGCAAATCCCAGTCGTAAATTACTATTGCTACTCTAGAAGGTATGAAGTATCTCTGAAAAGCCTGTATCTCAGGAATACCACAACCTTCTTGAGGGATTTCTACACCAATTCTTTCAACGAGAGTACGAGCTTATTCACGCTGGTCTCGTGACGTCCCGTGACGTATACGATTCCAAGCAATTGCTGACGCTTCACTACGCTCGCGTTTATGCTTATTATTAGCAAGTCCTACAACAACCGAACGCGGAAAACACAAATTATCTTCGTTACGGATTACAGTTATGGATTTGCTTTTGAGCATCGATACACGCAGTCCTTGACCAGCTGGAATCGTCACATATGTGACGGTGAATCGCAGCTTGTCAGATGCCACAAGTACTCGTGAGCTTTGGTTCACTGCACAAAGCAAACTCCATAACTGCTCATCACTAAAACGCGATATATGCCGTAGAGATACCCCTGCAGAACCGTCAATCATTCCGTCAGTGACAAATCCTATGCCTATTAAATCTGTAGCATCTCGATCTGAAACGAAATAGTGATGTATATCACGTATTGCGTTTCGAATCCATGCTACAGAATTTATATCTGGAGGAGGTGGCAGTAACGCAAGATCGATTTGCCTTGCTAAAACCCCGAAACGCTTTAAATAATGGTCTCTTTCTGACCCAATGATGACAAAGCGATTTCCCGGAGGCAAAATTAAATATACGTCGTCCGCGGCGAGGTGGTTGTCTTCGAAATTATTAAAATCGCGAACGTCTTCTACCGAACTATCACTATCGCTTAAACTATCGTCGCGAACCGCACCACCGCCTATTTGATAAAAACTATTGTACATTACCGGTGATGATGATGAGTCGGACGAAGTGGACGATGCTGATTTGCTGTCGGATGAATCGTTGGAGACGCTCGAATCACTGTTGATGCTGGAGGCTGTTGATATCCTCGAAGTAAAAAATATGTATACATATTAAAATACTTACAAGTATTAAAATTCGCTTCAATCCAAGCTTCACGCGAAAGCGGAACTACATACTCCCGCGCAGCCCGAAACAGCTCTCGAACATCTGAAAAATTAATTAATTGAAAATGAATAAAAATTATAAGTTTATATTTTTATAATTTTATGAAATACATTTTTCTACTTACAACTTTCATAATTCTCCGTCGCCCAGCGATCCATGTCCATCAGCTCCACGTACTCTTCGTACGAGAGCCGATGCGGTGATGGTGGCCTCTGCTGCTCCGGGTACTCCTGTACAACCGCGATACCCTGATCGCCCGCGAGCGGCGATGCCGGACTATCCGGGATCCCCTGATCAGCCATGGGAGGAGACTCTTGGCTCTGAGAAATTTAAATATCCTGAGGAGCATCCGGAGCCTCCTGGTAGACGGGAGTACCCTGATCATGAGGAGGAGGAGACTCGGGACTCTCAGCGATCACACTACGATGATCGGAGAGTCGCCCCAACTCAGAGTCAGCATCTGCAAAAAATAATTCAAAATTATAAAATAATTCTTAATTAATTGTAAAACTCGACGACTGACATGTAGTCACTTCGTCAATATTATTTATACCGGAGTCAGCAGCCACGGTCTCGTTGTTGTCATCATCGTCTTCGATTTCGTTGCCAACATCCATCCCCGCTTCGTCGTCGGTGTCCTCCTCTTCCTCACCCTCGGAGACATTGATTGTTGAAGACTCAGAATCTGAGTCGTCAACAATCATGTTTGACGACGACGATGCCATCAGCAGCGAGTCACTATCTGACCCATGACTATTGTCACTATCGCTGCTGAATAGCAACGCTCGGCGGGCTATACAAAAATGATTAACATTATTTTTAAATAATATAAAATTATGAATATATATTTAGTATGTTATCAATTTGATAAAAATATAACAGAAAAATATCGTTACATTTTTATCAAATTAATAAAATAGTAAAATATATATAGATATTAAAAATTATTACAAAATATAAAAATTGTCATTTATGACAATTAAAACATTTTATTTTAGAATAATTTATATTTTACTTACCATGATGATTCGACACCCTGATTAATAAATTTGTGAGGGCTCTGCCTGACAGCTGACCATTGGCCCCCAGGAACTCAATAACCTGGCGCTGTGCTTCCACGGACCGATGGAACACTCCACGCAGGTACGCATCGGCAATGAAGAGAGAGTGACCACTCTCAAGCACTGCCTTGAATACGTCCACTAATTCCCTGTAAGAATAATTACCAATGTTGGCGAACCAACGATCGGTAAAAATTCTTTCCAGGCGGCGATCACATCGAATAAACACACGTGCTGTTGCACGCACGACACTCAAAAACCGAACGCGGGTGTTTTCCATTTTTCAGTTTTTTACGACGCAAACGAACGACACAAACGAAAACACAAAAACTTTTTTCACGGAAAATACACAAAACTGAACACGATTGAACACTTTTGATTTCACTTTCCGTATCGAAAAACGAAAACAAATTTTTTCAAACGCCAAAAAATCGTAAATGAACAAGCTATTCACGCTACGAAGTTTCTTGACAGAATTAGACAAGAATTTCCGTGCACTATGCATTTATAGTTTGCCAACCCCCCCCCCCCCCCCGCCCCCTCTACATCCTTGACTCAGTTGCCATAAAATTTGGTGAAAATACGACAAGAGCAAGATGAAAACATGAAAGAAAATAGAGTGATGGAAAGAAAAATAAGTTAAGAGAGAAAGAACATAACAGTGACCGAAAAGAAATAGAGTAAGAGAGGTCAATGGTTTCAGATGCAAAACCGACACGTAACCCAACGATACTCCTAGAGAAAGGTAAATTATTCTGGTCAGTTTTCACTGCTGCACTTGTCAAACAGCAAACCCTAATTTAAAAGTCTGTATATACAAATACAACGGGCCACCTTTTCTTACTACAATGTAAACAGTAGTTTAAGAATGCTACAATTTCTGGAGAAAACTAGTAATAATTTATGGCACACCATAATACAAACACGAGCCCTCAGTCTATTCATACTGTGTAAACAATAGTTATTCGACTAGATGTTTCTTTGAAAAGCAAACAAACCCTCTACAAATACGTCTAATGAAACACTGTATACATTTATTTTTAAATATCAATTATTAATACATTCTTATAATAAATTTCTTATTATCTTGGGCTTCTATGTAAATGACTACTGACACCGTACAAACCCTCTATTGAACACTTATAAAATATTATTTGTGAAGATCACACTATGCCAGACATCCAGACAAATATATATCGGAAATAGATTTACATATTTAAAAAAATAGTGTGAAGATGAGTCATCACCACTTTCATCCGGTTTACCCCACTTATCATACGTAATATGGGGGGAGGGGTACAACACAGTATATAAAACAGAACACGAAAATATATATTTGGCATTCAGGCCCGTGACAAGGCAGAAGCAATATCTATCTTGAGAAGACACGGCCATCTCATTATATATAACTATTTCATCCAGTTTACAACGTTTGTTCAAACATGAGTCAAGCTGATTTAAGTACAGCAACCATGTATCGTCTGTTGTCAAACGATGAAAAGAAAAAACTGGAGGCCCCGTTGCTTCTGGGGACAATATACAGTCTAAACTATTCGGGAACAAAGAAGATAAGCACGGGGCTTCAACCGCGAGTGAATGGGGATATTGTCCCCGTCGTTGTGTTGCAAAATAATAATTCATCAGGTGGGATCGTCTTCGAGTCAGCAGCCTGGACTAAATTACTGGCTAGTTTGGAGGAAATTTCCAGCTATTTCAAAGGAGCTCCCTTCAAAGGAGTGCATGGAGGGCTGGTTCGTTCGCGTACACAACTATGAAGATTGAAGACTTTGAGGTTTTCTTTTCAACGGCGTTTGGGTCAAAATCCATTGTGTTCGACCGTGCTGTAACCGAGTCAACGTCTGACGCCTCTGACGATACCGATCCAGGTAACGATGAGCAAACACCGTTGGAACCCCCGCAGAAGAAGAAGAAACAAAATTATTCACCTGCCGTAGTGATGCAAAAACCGACGTTTGAAGGATTGTGCAACGTTTCGGTGTGTGTGGATGAACGCTTCAGGAGATTTCAACGTTATGCTACGCATGTACAGAAGTGTGCTGACGCTCTATGTGCTGCATTACTCATGCATATTCCGTCTAATGAAGAGGCAGAAAATGTCGATGAACCACGCGTTAAAGAACTTTTAACACAAAATAAAAGTGTTCTACACGATGGACTACGCTGCAACATAGATTCATCATTCCTCGAATATTACGATATAATGTTCCTGGAATTGAGCGCGTTTTGTATACCGTACATAACAAACGAGTTGAAAAAGATCCTCGAAGACGCTTCATCAGTAGCGACTCAACCTATGTAATTTTTTTGTGCGTGTTTTATCATGGTCTTATTTAAATAAAAATTAATTTTAGTTGAAGATGACCGATTTTTCATTCGTTTCTCGCCAGGAAACTGCATCGTAGAATAAGCATTATAAATATACGTTTTCTCGACTCCATCGGCCGCTTGCGTTTAACATCTATTTGTCCCCGATAATAAATATCCAATTGTATGCTTACGTATATCGACAATAAATATGTATGTAATCAAAAAACCTGTTCTTTACTCACCTTCATTATCTTTAGCTATTAGAAAAACATTATTATGGCCATTCGTAGAAAATGGTAATTTTTGGGGCATAATGGGTCCTAACTGGAGCCACCCGTCACGCGGGTAGGGAGAGATGCGGCGAGACCAACAGTAGCCGCCTATGGCTGCGCGCGCCACTGTGGCACGTGTCCACGCTTAGCCACCCGCTGCTAGACGCGACCACGAGTCTAGCGGATAGCGATGCACACAGCCACGTACAGGGACAGCTATAGCGAGCAAGGGGAGAGGGTACGCTCCGTCGACTCTTCGCCACCCGTAGCTGCGCGCGCAACCATAAGCCTAGCAAGGAAACGACGCTAACACCTGGCTACGGACCGCTATAGTGAAAAAAAGGGGGGGAGTACGTCTGGCAGCCAAACTCGAGGCTAGGGACAGTTATCGCGAGAAAGGGGAGAGGGTACGTGCCGAGCTAACTCTTGGCTGCCCGTAGCTGCGCGCAACCATGAGACTGGCGGGGGGGGGGGGGCAGCAGCGGCGTACGCACCCATGCGTCGGGTGGGAGAGGTGCGGCAGCGCACGCATGCGACGTCAGTCGCGCGCCAGGTGCCGGTGGGAGAGGTCGTCGAGTGGGGAGCGGTCCCACGCAGTGAGGTAAGTGCGAGTGAGTGGGTGGCGGCGGGCCCCGAGGGTGGCAGTGGGTGGTGGTGGGGTGCGCGGCAGGTCGCGGACGGGCCCCCCCTCCACAGCGGACCCTGTGGGTGGTGGGGTGCGCGACTGTGCCAGCCAATCGCGGGCTGGGGACAGTTATCGTGAAAAGGGGATGGGGGTGGTGGGTGGTGGGGTGAGCGACGGTGCCAGCCAATCGCGGGCTGGAGACAGTTAACGCGAAAAGGGGGTGGGGAGGGTCGCGGCCTATCGCGGAGTCGCGAGTGTTAACGCGAGAAAGGGGAGGGGAGGGCGTGACCGCCAATCAGCGGCCTTATCGTGAGACATGGGCGTGGCCTAGGAAGGGAGGGGAGGGCGTGACCGCCAATCAGCGGCCTTATCGCGAGACATGGGCGTGGCCTAGGAAGGGGAGGGCGTGACAGCCAATCAGCGGCCGAGAACAGTTATCGCGAGACATGGGCGTGGCCTAGTGTCGCCACGCCCTGTCTCGCGATAACTGTCCTATACTACTCTCCCTGGGGTTTAGTCGAGCGAAAGATTTTTCTTTAAATTCTTTAAAAAAGATTCCTGTCTCAGTATTTTTCACTAGAAGTAATACTTTCGAAAATAATCACGTCGAAATCCGTTGCGACTCAACACCCACGCAGATAACAGATTTATATAACAGATTGATTGTTACAGGATACCCTCACCGCAAGCAGCGAATGACGTTGCAGTTTGAAGGGGGAGATTGTAACAGGACAGTAAATAATAAATATAGTGCTGCAACGTCACGCGCAGCATAGATCGAAAATAATTCCTATATTGGGAAGTTCGATCGTAGACTAGGAGAAAAGGGCGAAAGTTATCGACCGAGTACTGTAAGTACGCATAATCGATGACGAACAAGGGGAGCTGCGATCGAATTTCGAACGAGAAGGACGGGCGCGTAAGAGGTGACACTCGACCCTCGGACCTCGTGGTATAAGCACGTTCTGTCGAAGAAAGAGAAACGTATTTAATCGTAAAGGGATTGGCGAGTTGTGTCCGAGGATCGATCCGTCCTTCGTTTAGTAATAGTCTTGTTCAAAGTTATTATTGGAATTGTTCGAATCTTGTGTGGGAGCTGTACAACAATTGTAACCGTAAGTACCAAGGAAATTGCCATTAAGTAAACTAACGTTTTCCTGGAAATTGTGTCGGCTTTCGTTATTGGGTTAACCCTGTACCCGCCCTGGGGTTTAGGCGAGCGAAAGATTTTTCTTTGTGAATAATTAAATTGTCGTCTAGTGGACGGCTGGCGCCCAACTTATTTTGACGGAATTAATCTAATTTTGAGCCCTAATGGTCATGACCCAGGCTGCGTTAGGTGTAAAGGAATCAAATAAAATTAATTCGTCGAGATTAATTATGTTTAAAAAAGATTCCTGTCTCAGTATTTTTCACTAGAAGTAATACTTTTGAAAATAATCACGTTGAAATCGGTTGCGACTCAACACCCACGCAGATAACTCTAAAAGTCTTATCCCTACAAAAAAGTTTAACAGGACCTTTTTCACTTTAAGCTATGCAAGGAATAAACAAATATAAGTTAAAAGTTAATAACTTGTTAATTGCATTAGTTAGACAACAATTTGTTGCTTATTTTCAACAACAATTATTTTATCGGTACGCTATTGACTTTACTGCTTTCGGTGCACAATTTCAGGAGAAAAATGTCCTTTAGTATTTTTCGCTAGAAGTAATAATTTTGAAAATAATCACGTTGAAATCGGTTGCGACTCAACACCCACGCAGATAACTCTAAAAGTCTTATCCCTACAAAAAAGTTTAACAGGACCTTTTCCACTTTAAGCTATGCAAGGAATAAATAAATATAAGTTAAAAGTTAATAACTTGTTAATTGCATTAGTTAGACAACAATTGGTTGCTTATTTTCAACAACAATCATTTTATCGGTACGCAATTGATTTTACTGTATTCCTTGCACAATATTAAGAGGAAAACGTCTTTTGGTATTTTTCACTAGAAGCAATACTTTCGAAAATAATCACGTCAAAATCCGTTGCGACTCAACACCCACGCAGATAACTCTAAAAGTCTTATCCCTACTCAAAAGTGTAACAGGACCTTTTTCACTTTAAACTATGCAAGGAATAAATAAATATAAGTTAAAAGTTAATAACTTGTTAATTGCATTAGTTAGACAACAATTTGTTGCTTATTTTCAACAACAATCATTTTATCGGTACGCAATTGATTTTACTGCATTCCTTGCACAATATTAAGAGGAAAACGTCTTTTGGTATTTTTCACTAGAAGCAATACTTTCTAAAATAATCACGTCGAAATCCGTTGCGACTCAACACCCACGCAGATAACTCTAAAAGTCTTATCCCTACAAAAAAGTTTAACAGAACCTTTTTCACTATAAACTATGCAAGGGATAAATAAATATACGTTAAAAGTTAATCACTTGTTGATTGCATTAGTTAGATAATAATTATCGGCTTCTTTCGTATGCCTTCTTCAGGCTTTCCGTTTCCCCTCTCCACTTTTCCCCGTTCCTTCATAGAGACCCCTCTAGAGTGTTGTCCGCAGCCACTCATCCTAATGCACTACTGTATCGCATTTGCACGAGAGCACAGGGAAACTGCGGAAAACCTGGCCGATACAGTTGGCTTTATTTTTACTGAATTTCTACTGTATGAGAATACATTGGAAACTCAGAAAAACTACCTCCCGCTCCCCATCCAAGTTATGACCGCAAATAATGCTGCCTAACTCTGGGGACCGCCGAAGCCACAGACTGACCGCACGTCCACTGCTGTCGGTTAGTTAGATAATAATTTGTTGCTTATTTTCAGCAACAATTATTTTATCTGTCCGCAATTGATTTTACTACATTCCTTACATAGTTTAGAGTAAAAAAATTCGTAATCAACTTATTTGTAGGAGCAAGACTTTTAGAGTAATCTGCGTGGGTGTTGTGTCGCAACCGATTTCGAAATTATTATTTCCAAAATTATTACTCCTAGTGAAAAATACCAAAAGACGTTTTCCTCTTAAATGGTGCAAGAAAAGCAGAAAAATCAATTGCGTAACGATAAAATGATTGTTGTTGAAAATAAGCAACAAATTGTAGTCTAACTAATGCAATTAACAAGTTATTAACTCTCAACTTATATTTATTTATTCCTTGCATAGTTTAAAGTGAAAAAGGTCCTGTTAAACTTTTTAGAAGGGATAAGACTTTTAGAGTTATCTGCGTGGGTGTTGAGTCGCAACGGATTTCGACGTGATTATTTTCGAAAGTATTGCTTCTAGTGAAAAATACCAAAAGACGTTTTCCTCTTAATATTGTGCAAGGAATGCACTAAAATCAATTGCGTATCCATAAAATGATTGTTGTTGAAAATAAGCAACAAATTGTTGTCTAACTAATGCAATTAACAAGTTATTAACTTTTAACTTATATTTATTTATTCCTTGCATAGTTTAAAGTGAAAAAGGTCCTGTTAAACTTTTTAGTAGGGATAAGACTTTTAGAGTTATCTGCGTGGGTGTTGAGTCGCAACGGATTTCGACGTGATTATTTTCGAAAGTATTGCTTCTAGTGAAAAATACCAAAACACATTTTCCTCTTAATATTGTGCAAGAAATGCAGTAAAATTAATTGCGTACCCATAAAATGATTGTTGTTGAAAATAAGCAACAAATTGTTGTCTAACTAATGCAATTAACAAGTTATTAACTTTTAACTTATATTTATTTATTCCTTGCATAGTTTACAGTGAAAAAGGTCTTGTTAAACTTTTTAGTAGGGATAAGACTTTTAGAGTTATCTGCGTGGGTGTTGAGTCGCAACTGATTTCGACGCGATTATTTTCGAAAGTATTGCTTCTAGTGAAAAATACCAAAACACATTTTCCTCTTAATAATGTGCAAGAAATGCAGTAAAATTAATTGCGTACCCATAAAATGATTGTTGTTGAAAATAAGCAACAAATTGTTGTCTAACTAATGCAATTAACAAGTTATTAACTTTTAACTTATATTTATTTATTCCTTGCATAGTTTACAGTGAAAAAGGTCTTGTTAAACTTTTTAGTAGGGATAAGACTTTTAGAGTTATCTGCGTGGGTGTTGAGTCGCAACTGATTTCGACGCGATTATTTTCGAAAGTATTGCTTCTAGTGAAAAATACCAAAAGACGTTTTCCTCTTAATATTGTGCAAGGAATGCAGTAAAATCAATTGCGTACCCATAAAATGATTGTTGTTGAAAATAAGCAACAAATTGTTGTCTGAGTAATGCAATTAACAAGTTATTCACTTTTAACATATATTTATTTATAACTTGCATAGTTTAAAGTGAAAAAGGTCCTGTTAAACTTTTTTGTAGGGATAAGACTTTCAGAGTTATCTGCGTGGGTGTTAAGTCGCAACGGATTTCGACGTGATTATTTTCGAAAGTATTGCTTCTAGCGAAAAATACCAAAAGACGTTTTCCTCTGCATATTGTGCAAGGAATGCACTAAAATAAATTGTGTACCGATAAAATGATTAGTGTTGAAAATAAGCAACAAATTGTTGTATATCTAATGCAATTAACAAGTTATTAACTTTTGACTGATTTTTCTTTATTCCTTGCATAGTTTAGAGTAAAAAATGTCGTGATAAACTTTTTTGTAGGAGTTAGACTTTTAATGTAACCTGCGTGGAAGCTGTGTCGCCATTGATTTCGACGTATTTATTTTTAAAACTATTGCTTCTAGCGGAAAATACTAAAGGACGTTTTCCTTTTAAAACGGTGCTAGGAATGCAGTGAAATTAATTGCGCACCGATAAAATGACTACAATCAAGTTAAAAGTTAATAACGTGTTAATTGCATTTGTTAGACAACAATTTTCTGCTTACTTTTAAGAACAATCATTTCATCGATCCACAACTGATTTTACTGCATTCCTTTCCCATTTTTTAGTGGAAAACGTCGTAAGGTATTTTCCACTAGAAGCAATAGTTTTTAAAATAATTACGTCGAAATTCATGGCAACACAGCTTCTACGTCATGACGTTATTTTTTACTCTAAAGTATGCAATGAATAAAGTTAAACAAATTAAAAGTTAATACTTATTTTCAACAACAATAAATTTATCGGTCTGCAATTGATTCCCCTGTATTCCTTGCATCGTTCTGGGAGGAAAACGTCCCTTGGTTCTTTTCGCTGGAAGTACTACTATTGAAAATAATTACGTTGAAATTCAAGGCAAAGTCTTACTCCTACAAAAAAGTTAAACAAGATCTTTTTTACTGCAAAAATAGTAATGAATCGATGCAAACTAGTTGAAAGTTAATTATCGTTAATTGCATTAATAAGGCAAAAATTTTTTGCTTATTTTTAACAACAATTATATTATCGGTGTGAAATTGATTTCACTCTATTCCTTTCACCGTTTTAAGAAGAAAATGCACTTTGGTATTTTCCGCTATACCCAATAGTTTTAGAATAACATGCGTTGAAATCGATGGTGCCTCAGCCGTCAAGCAGATTACTCTAGAAGTCTTGGTTTTAGAAAACAGTTGATTACGACCTTTCTTAGTCTGAACTATGCATGGCCAAATAAAAACAATTACAAAGCTAGTAACTTGTTAATTGCATTAATTAGACAAAAATTTGTTGCTTATTTTTAACAGCAATCATTTTATCGGTGTGCAATTTATTTCACTCCATTCTTTGCACGGATTTAAGAGAAAAACATTGTTTGGTATTTTTCGATAGAAGCAATACTATTAAAAGTAAAATTGTCGAAATCGCAGATTACTTTTAAAGTCTTACTCGTATAAAAAAGATGATTAAGGTCTTTTTTACTTTAAACGAAGCAAGGAGTAGAGACAAACAAGTTAAAAGCTTATTATTTGTTAATTGCATTAGTTGGACAACAATTCGTCGGTTATTTAAAAAAAACATTTTATTCGTCCACAATTCATTTTATTGCATTCCTTGCACCGTTTTAAGAGGAAAACTTTATTTGATATTTTCCCCTAGAAGCAATAGATTGGAAAAAGTACGTCGAAATCATTTTCGATACAGTTTCCACGCAGATTACTTTAAAAGTCTTGCTTCTACAAAAAAGTTGATCTCGACCTTTCTTACTGTGAACTATGCCAGGAAAAAAGAAAAGTAAGTCAAACGTTAATAACTTGTTACTTGCGTTAATTAGACAACAATTCGTTTCTTATTTTTAACAACTATAACTTTATCGGTGTGTAATTGATTGTAATGCATTACTTGCATCGTTTTGAGAGGAAAATATCGTTATGTTTTTTCGCTAGAAGCAATAGTTTTAAAATAAAACACGTTGAAATCGATGGTAATACTGCTTTTCTATTAAAAAAAAACACCCGAAAAAATGACTGTTTTTAAGCGACGAATTATTTTGTAACTAATGCAATTAACAAGTTATTGACTTTCTACTTTTTTTGTGATTCCTTGCATTGTTTACAGAAGAAAATGTGTTGTTGAACTTTGTTGTAGGTGCAAAACTATTGAAGTAATCCTCGTGGAAGCGGTGTCGTCTCCGATTTGAACGTATTTATTTTCAAAACTGTTGCTTCTAGCGAAAAATACTATAGGGCGTTTTTCTCTAAACACGATGCTAGGAATGTAGTGAAATCGATGGCGCACTAACAAAATTATTGTTGTTTAACTGATCCAATTAATAAGTTGTTTTGTTTTATCTCGTTTATTTCGTTTCTTTGTATTCTCATTCGTAAAAGACTCCTTTAGCATTCTTGTTGAAGAAAAGCTTAAAAAAAATCGTGCAGTACTTGCACCGCCACTACGTCGACTTATTTATTAATGAAAGAGTTGTGCCTAGCCAAGTATAACAGAGGACTTTTATCACGCAGAATGCTGTATTTTTGTCTCACGCACGAAGTAAGTACAAAACTAAATTTTGTGTAAGTGTAGAGCCAGCAGTTGTAATGCGACCAGTTTCAGTTGATGACATTTTACAGAAGTACTAAAAGAAAGGGGGCTTACCAGACATTCCGGGGCAAGATAGCAGTCCCCAGTAATTTGGTACCGCTAAAATCAGGGCTGCATAGTATACCCAAAAAATATCTAATATTTTCGGTCGTCGAATAAATCTCGGAGCGTTTGAATACTGGTGGAATTAAATAAAAAATGAAAAGCAAGAGAGGTGTTTTCATTTTTTTTTGCGTGAACGCATAATTTTTCTGCGATAAATAATATGACTAATGTCGACGATGTTAATATTAATTTTTATGGAATATTTTTCTGTTGAGAATATCGAAGGACATGAGCCTTAAGTATATTCGTATCGCGACGGTTACGACGCGTCCGCTCGTCTTCTTTTCGAAAATACACAAACGGGGTCAGTCTCAAGCTGTCGCTCGGGGTCATAAGACGTGTCCGCTCTCTACATGTAAAATTAATATAATAAAGTATCTCGTAAATGTATGTCGAGTTATATTAATTTTCCTGCGCAACCTTAACAGGTTATGGGCCCAGGATCGCGATATATTGGAGCGTGAATTTAGAAGGAGATAAATGAAAAATTTGTCGTGCGAAAATGACCGCGAAGTGATCAAAAGTGACGGGAAAACCGTTGGGGTGTGAGAGACTCGAAAACAAAGTGAGCAGAATTTCGCGAAGATGGCCGCGACGTTCAAAATCGATCAATTAACGGGAGATAATTACGATACATGGAAAATTCATATGAGAGCAATTCTGAAAAAGAATGATGTATGGGAATATGTATCTGGCGAGATGCCAAAACCGGAGTCAACGGCGGCAGAGTACGCGAGATGGCGAAAAATGGATGGAAAGGCGGAGTCGGATATTTTGTTGGCCGTTAGTGCCAGTGAATTAGTCGCATTAGATGGTTTGGATACCTCCAAGGAAATTTGGGACAAATTGAGGTCCCTATATCAATCGAGTGGACCTGCGCGAAAAGCAACCCTTCTGAAAAAGTTGGCGTTGACGCGAATGCAAGAAGATGACGATATTAAAAAACATCTCATGGAATTTTTCGAGGCGGACAAGAAGCTCAAAGAGATTGGGCTGGTAGTCCCCAACGAACTTTTGGCAATTCTCTTATTATATAGCTTGCCAGACTCGTTTGAAATGTTTCGCACAGCAATGGATCGCGAGACGACTTGCCAGCGATAGACGTGCTGAAGGTCAAAATACTAGAGGACTATGAGAGTCGAAAATCGAGAGATCAAGGTGCCGGCCAGGGGGCGATGTATGTGAAGAAAAAGTATCATACGCAGGCGAGAAGTAAGGAAAAGAAAGAGACAACGAGGTCAACCGACAGGGACGATGAAGAGCCCAGACAGAAAAACAAGGTCGAATGTTACCGGTGTCATCGTTTCGGGCACATAGCAAGAGAGTGTCGAACGAAGTTAAATTCGAAAGATAAACAGAGCGCGCGGCAAGCAGAAGAGAAAGATAACGGCAAGGAATCGAAGGGTCAAAGCAGGACGTCGATGTTTATGACCACCGAAGACGCGATGTGTGGCATACAAGGCAAAGCCGAGTGGTGTATCGACAGCGGATGCACAGGACACCTGAGTAAGGAGAAGGATCTGTTTGAAAAATTTATTCCAGTGAATAGTGAATTAAACTTAGCCAATAACGAGAGTACGAGAATAACCGGTATAGGAAACATAAGTATCTCGGTCGACGCGGGCGATGACAAGCGCGAAATAGATATTCAAAAGGTATCCTATGTTTCGGATCTACGAACGAACTTGTTATCAGTGTCGCAGATAACAGATCACGATCTGGAAGTATGGTTCAGAAAGAAAGACGCGATTGTTGTGGACAAGGACAATGCGAACGTAGTTGAACTGAAACAAATCCAGAAGACTGCGATAGATAAATGGCATGAGAGATTAGGGCACGTGAATGAGCGCGATTTGAAGTCCATGGCTAAAGATGCGTTAGTATACGGTCTTAAATTCAGTGAAAACGAAAAGTTATCCGAGTGTGAAATTTGCGTGGGCGAAAAACAGATTTGCAAACCGTTTCCGAAAGGAAGCGAAGAACGAACGCGCGAATTATTAGAGATCGTACACACAGACGTATGTGGGCCTATGAGGCACCCATCGTGGTCCAGTAAGAGATATTTCGTAACCTTCATTGACGATAAATCGCGATGGTGTCAAGTATATTTCGTGAAAAACAAAAGTGACGTGTTTTCTGTGTTCAAAGAATACAAGGCGGAAGTGGAAAACTTCACAGGCAAAAAGATAAAAACATTACAATCCGATAACGGGAGAGAATATATAAACAATGACTTTGATGCGTACTTAAAATAACATGGAATCAAGAGACGATTGACTGTGCCGTACACTCCTCAACAGAACGGAGTCGCGGAAAGGAAAAATCGGACATTACTAGAGATGGCGAGATGTATGATGCGTCAAACTAGTGTATCTCCAGTGTTTTGGGCCGAAGCCGTAAATACCGCGTGTTACGTGCGTAACCGGTGCCCAACGGCGGCGTTGAAGGGACGGATTCCATTTACAGAGTGGAAGGGGAAAACCCCCACCGTGGAATATATGCAAGTATTTGGATCGAGAGTGTTCGTGAAAAATAAAAGTAATAATATCGGAAAATTCAAGTCGCCCTCGGAAGAAGGAATATTCGTAGGCTATGATACGCAGTCCAAGGCATATCGAGTGCATATGCCAAAAACGAAACAAACGATTGTAAGTCGCGATGTCAAGTTCATGAGCGAACCCGCATCTCGACAGGACTACGAGGAAATATACGACGAAGAAGGGACGAGCAGTCACGAAGAAATTACAATCGATTTAAGTACACCGAGTACGAGCGAGGAAAACAAAACAACCGATGAAAGTCATGGCGAAGAGGAACGGCCGAAGGTACCGGAACGCGGAAGAAAGAGAGGTGCTACAATCTCGTGGGAAGAACTGGTGCAGCCTCCGAAAAGGGGGACAGGTCGTCCGAAAATGATACGCTCCGGGTCACGTGGGAGACCGCGTAAACAATATGCGTCGGCGTCAGCCGAAATCAGCAGAGACAGTGGAGACGAGGGAGATGAAGAATTGATTGCATCGGATGATGACGTCTTCACGGCAAATATCGCAATTCAGGACCCGGCGACATGGCAAGAGGCGATGGAAACAGAAGATAAGCGAGGTTGGGAGATTGCCCTCGAAGATGAATATTTAGCGCAAATAAGGAATCGCACGTGGGAAATTCTGCCGCGACCGAAAGACAGAAAAGTGATCGGAAGTCGATTCGTGTTTACTACGAAAAGTGAAGGTGACAACGAGAGAAAGAAGGTGAGGCTCGTTGCGAAAGGATGCTCGCAACGCCCCGGGGAAGATTTTCACGAGACGTATTCACCCGTTGCGAGATCCACTACAATAAGACTGTTAGCCGCGATATCAGCAGAACTCGGTCTAGAGATTCACCATATGGACGTCGTCACAGCATATCTAAACGGCGGACTAGAAGAAAAAGTGTATATGGAAGAACCGGACCAGTTACGAGAAGTGGTGTATAAAATAAACACAGCCAAGAAGGTTGGGTCAAGTGATAAAATCATCCGCGAAAAAGTAGTGAGCGAGACAGCCAAGCGATGGTATGCGGACTTGAACTGAGACAGAGACAGCGTGTGTTTATTAAGAAAATCATTGTACGGTTTGAGGCAATCAGGCCTGCAGTGGCACAATAAGTTAATCGAAAAATTAAAAGAGTTAGGGTTAGAAGTCTTAAAGCAAGATCCGTGCATGTTTATATCGCGAAGGAATGAAAGTATTATGTTAATCGCGATATACGTCGACGATATGATGATTGCTGCAAATGATATTGAATGGATAAATGAAATTAAAGGACAGTTGTCCGAAATGTTTGAAATGAAAGACCTTGGAAAAATAAACAGATGTTTAGGTATCGAGTTCTCGCGCGATAAGGATCAACGTGTATATCTTAATCAAAAGGAGTACATCGAAAAGGTCTTGAAGCGATTTAATATGAGTGACTGTAAAGCGGTATCAACACCGATCGATCCGAACAACAAACTGGCGAAACCCGAAAAAGTAAACAGAGACGCGATGGGTCAATACCCTTATCAAAATCTAATTGGCGCGTTAATGTATTTAGCAGTATCCACGAGGCCAGACATCGCGTATGCTGTGAATTATCTGAGCCAGTTCAATACAAATTATAATGTTGAGCATTGGAAAAGCGCCAAAAGAGTGTTGAGATACCTCAAAGGTACGAGCGAGTGTGGTTTGAAATATGAGCGAACGAATCTGTCATTATTTGGTGTAGTTGACGCGGACTGGGGTTCGAACAGCATAGACCGAAGGTCGTACTCTGGCTACGCGTTTATATTAGCAGGGGCTCCGATTAGCTGGGAGGCGCGTAAACAAAGGACCATAGCGTTGTCCAGCACAGAAGCAGAGTATATGGCCTGTGACGTGATTTTTTGGAAATCACGATCACAAGGGCTTGTGTTATCGTTACTTGCTATTTTTCAGCGTTTTCGAGCTGCTTTCTCTCGAATTTACGTTCTCGGTTTAGCTAAGAATTGTAATTCTTAGGTTTTGTTATTTTTGTTGTAAAGTTTCGGTAGATCGGTGCACTCAAATCTGTCGCGAGGATGAGAGCTCAAAGAAACGAGCAGCCCGGCAGACAAGAGTCACCGAACGAGTCTTGCGATTAGTTGTAGACCGGTGTAAATCCGGCGCCCTATTGAGAAAATGTATTGCGCTAGAGAACGGGTGGAGTTTTGTTGGTTGTTTGCAAAGGATGGAGCATCCTGTTGTAGTATAGTGCATAGGTGTGCTGAGAAGGCCCGTTTTCGCGCGAAGCATTAAGGGAGGCAATTGTATAGATTTCGAAAATGTTACCGGCATGATTTGCGTTCCCGATATAGTTAAGAGGTGATTCGAGGGAGAGGGCAGTAGTTCTCGAGTAAGGGATTTTGGGAGGGATTCATAATTATTATGACGAGATTTCGATGATTGCTGGAGACAATCAGTCTGGCTCGGGACACCGCCGAGGTGCCTCGGGTCTAATTAAGCGCTCCCGTGTTGACGGTTGTTCTGTCGTTCGCGCGCGCGTCTTTCGCGTAGTTCTCGCGCTCCGTATAGTGTATCGCGTATTCGCGTGCGCTCGGAGTGACTATTCTCGGGTGATTTTATTTAATAAAATCAATTGATTGTTCTCGCTCATCGTGTAGTGCAGCCAGTGCACTCACTGTTCCCGTGATTCCTCTGGGATTTTGTTATCGTTCCCCGGAATTAGCAGCAATAATTTTGGGTGAGTTGTTCTCGCATTTTAATTAATTTAATCGAATATTTTCGATTAAAGATCTCGTTCCAAGAAAGCTATTTACTGGGTCATACCTCGACCCTCTCTACCACAACCTAGCAGACTGAGCGGCCGTGCATTTCCGCAACCGTTCGTTCTCGCAAGCGCATCCAGTTGCGTTTGTTAATTTTACGCGACCCCAAAAATTAACTAAGCTACCGTTTTCTCTGAATTTGTTCTCGATCGATAGCTTTTGCTCCGGGCTTTCGATTTTGATTGGAATTGAGCCTGATCAACTCGATTCCTCGGGCATACCGGTTAGTTAATACCGGTGAAATAAAAATTAACTGGCGCCCACCGGGTTTGCGGATGCGCGAACGAGAGTGGACGGCCGAAGGTGACCGTATCGTGATGCAGTTCCCGAATAAAATTTGATTTTATTTGTTACCGATTATGCTCACAAAAAAATACGTCACAAATGGCGCCCAACGTGGGGCCACGCCAGTAAATAGCTTGCTACCGTGCGTTTTGTTAATTTTTGTGTGTTTTGTCTGTTTGTCTTTGTATCGATTATTTGTTCATTTTTGTGTCTTTTGTTTGATTATTTTTGTGTTTTATCGCGTTCTCGTTACGTTGAATTTTAATTAACTCAACGGTTCCCGAATATTCGCTCTCGTTTAACTTGTGAACTTTCGAACATTTTATTTTTCGAAAGTTCTCGCTCTCGTCTGACTTGTGAATTCTCGGACATATTATGTCTCGAAAATTCTTGTTTTCGATTAATTTTGTGAATTTTCGAATAGTTTATTTTTTTTGAAAATTCCACGATCCCGGATAAAATTTTCGAATATTTTATTTTTCGAAAATTTTTCGTTCTCGAATTAAATTTTGTGGATTTTCGAATATTTTATTTGTCGAAAATTCCACGATCTCGTATAAAATTTTCCAATATTTTATTTTTCGAAAATTTCTTGTTCTCGGATTAAATTTTTCGAATACTTTATTTTTCGAAAATTTTCTGTTCTCGATAAAAATTTTCGAATGTTCTATTATTCGAAAATTTTCTGTTCTCGACTAAAATTTTCGAATATTTTATTATTCGGAAATTTTCTGCTCTCGAAATAATTTTGTGAATTTCCGAATATTTTATTTTTCGGAAATTCCACGATCCCGATTAAAATTTTCGAATACTTTATTTTTCGAAAATTTTCTGTTGACTAAAATTTTCGAATATTTTATTATTCGGAAATTTTCTGCTTTCGAAATAATTTTGCGAATTTCCAAATATCTTATTTTTCGGAAATTCCACGATCCCGATTAAAATTTACGAATATTTTATTTTTCGAAAATTTTCTGTTCTCGAAAGAATTTTGTAAATTTTCGAATATTTTATTTTTCGAAAATTTACTGTTCACGAAATACTTTTGCGAATTTTCGAATATTTTATTTTTCGGAAATTCCACGATCCCGATTAAAATTTTCGAATATTTTATTTTTCGAAAATGTTCTCGAAATAATTTTGCGAATTTTCGAATATTTTATTTTTCGGAAATTTTCTGTTCCCGAATGAATTTTGTGACTTTTCGAATATTTTATTTTTCGGAAATTCCACGATCCCGATTAAAATTTCCGAATATCTTATTTTTCGGAAATTCCACGATCCCGATTAAAATTTTCGAATATTTTATTTTCCGAAAATTTCTTGTTCTCGAACTAATTTTGGGGATTTTCGAATATTTTATTTTTCGAGAATTCCACGACCTCGTATAGAATTTTCGAATATTTTATTTTTCGAAAATTTCTTGTTCTCGAATAAAGATTTTCGAATATTTTATTTTTCGAAAATTTCTGGTTCTCGAACTAATTTCGTGGATTTTTGAATATTTTATTTTTTTGAAAATTCCGCAATCGCGGATAAAATTTCCGAATATTTTATTTTTCGAAATTTTTTCGTTCTCGCACTAATTTTGTGCATTTTCGAATATTTTATTTTTCGAAAATTCTACGATCTCGGATTAAAATTTTCGAATATTTTATTATTCGAAAATTTTCTGTTCTCGAAATAAGCTGGTGAATTTTCGAATGCTTTATTTTTCGAAAATTCTCGTTCTCGATTAACTTATGAATTTTCGAATATTTTAATTTTCGGAAAGTTCTGGCTCCCGACTTCCCTCCCCGCGACGCTCATGAAGCGGTCACGGCCGAGCGATGATACCGTTAATCCCTCTATTGTTTCGGCTTCGGCAGTTACGATGAGTGATCCCGATTTTCGACAAACAATTTTTTTTTGTACGGTTCACGGAAAGCTCCTGTGGTCTCTCGCTCTCGATATCCGAAATCAACGATTTCGGAGAGACTTCGTCTTGGACCTTCGCCGTGAACGGTCGAAGCAGTCCGGATACGATTTCGTTGCGATCTCGACTGTGAAATACTTTTCACATGTTCCCGTAAATAATAATTTGTTCTCGAGATAAATTACCAGAATTTTATATTTATTTCGCAGATTTAATTCAGCATTTAAATTTTCATTCTTTTAATTTTGATTTCGGAATTGATTTTCAATTTCAATGGAATCTTTGACTTTGGAATCTCTTCTTGTTCCCGATTGGAATTTAGTTCTCGATTTAGTTTAAAATAACTGGTCTCGAACTATCTTTCGTTCTCGATAAGAAAATTGTTTCCGACTTTGTTCTCGATTGATTTGGTAATTAAAATTTTTTTTTATTAAATTTTTGCCGTTCTCGATTAGTTTACGATTCCGAATCGTCTCAGTTCTCGATATACCGAAAAAGATTATTTTTTTAAATTTCTTCTCTATTTGCTTATTTTTTTTGGTGCTCTCGTTTATCATTAGTTCTCGCGTGTTGCGGTCCGGAGGATTTTGGGCCTGGCGATCTTGCAGGGATACGCCGGATTCCCTGCTCGCCGAGGGTACCAACTCTGTACCGACCCGATATGCTCTCGATTTTGGAGATTTATTCTCCATAAGCTAATGTGAATACCAGTTCTCGAATTTTTCCATTGTAATGGATTTTGATCTCGCGTTAATTCTCAAGTTTCGAATTAATTCCCGATTTCGAACTGGACTTAATCCACGAGTTTCGAATTGATTTCGATTTAAAGAAAAATTGGGTTGTAATTAATCCAAGATCCCGACTTGAAGTTAACTTTACGATCTCGAGTTTACCTGCTATGCAGTGGAACTGTCTCTCGTGCGATACGTTCGCGGGTTTTCGATGCAAATAACTTGCAGAGTTCTCGACGAATTATCAGCTGGAGTACTGATTAATTCGATAAATTAATTTAAGATTTTTGTTTGCGTCGTTCTTGTTTTGTCCATTTTTTTGTTTGTTTTGTTCTTGTATTGTCCATTTTTTTTCGTTTGTTTCGTTCTTGTTTTGTCCTTTTTTGTTTTTTTTTGTTTTTTCTACTATCGTTATTGTATGGTCTCGTGTTGTGCTTGACGATTTTAGTCACACAACCCTTCTCGTACCGAGATGGCTGTCTTTTCTCGTGCCGAGATGGCAAGCCTCTCGCGTGTTCTCGACTCACTCGCGAATCTTTAAGAATTCGTTCAAGCTACCGTACGCAACCAGCGAGTGAGATATTAGCTACCGAATATTGCTACCGAATATTGCTATCGAGGTGCGCTACTGACGCTCACGATAGGCAAGCTGAAAGTTTTCTTTCTACGATAACTTCAGTGTTCTCGATGTGCGTAATGTCCGACGAGTTTCGTTATTTAAACTCCGACCATTACGGCTCCCGTTGAAAACCCTGAGGTCCACCCAAAATAGGATCATCAAAGGGGAAGCTCTCGTAAGAGAGGCTTCGAGCTTATCGCTACCGTACCGTAATGAGGTCGTAAGACCTAGCTCCCGTACAGAGGTTTCGAGCCTCAGTTACCGAAAATGGGTCGCAAGACCCAGCTTTCGCAACTTGGGACCCCAGGTCCTAATTCCCGACAGGATGGGCCCTTGGCCCCGGCTCTCGATATTCGGGTCAACAGGCCCAGCTCCCGTACAAGGACGGACATGGAACCTCAGCTCCCGTAACCCCAGGGAAATCTGCCGGGATGGCGGACCTGGGAGGAATCGCTCCCGATATGGACGACCCTCGGAAGGACCCTCACGTCTACGTCGGTATCGTTACGCTCACGTTACATATTCTCTTTGTTGTCCGTCCAAATCAACAAGTAATTTTATGAAACGGAGAATCTGAGTTATCTTCTCGTATCGCTAGAGTACGCTCGCGTTGATCCCGAATTATCCACGACCATTATTAGCTACCGACCGTAACCAGTGGGTAATGTCAAACAAGCTACCGATATACATTTTGGTTTGTTGTTCACGAAAAACAGTAAGGTTGATTACGATACTTGTTCCCTAATCCATGAAATTTCAACGGAAACCGAAACCTACGATGCCGTTCTGAACTGTGGTTACGTTTGGTTTTGTGAAGCTACCGTTCCCAATCCCTAAGCCGTAACCACCCTTAAGGGGTGGGGAGTTGTGACGTGATTTTTTGGAAATCACGATCACAAGGGCTTGTGTTATCGTTACTTGCTATTTTTCAGCGTTTTCGAGCTGCTTTCTCTCGAATTTACGTTCTCGGTTTAGCTAAGAATTGTAATTCTTAGGTTTTGTTATTTTTGTTGTAAAGTTTCGGTAGATCGGTGCACTCAAATCTGTCGCGAGGATGAGAGCTCAAAGAAACGAGCAGCCCGGCAGACAAGAGTCACCGAACGAGTCTTGCGATTAGTTGTAGACCGGTGTAAATCCGGCGCCCTATTGAGAAAATGTATTGCGCTAGAGAACGGGTGGAGTTTTGTTGGTTGTTTGCAAAGGATGGAGCATCCTGTTGTAGTATAGTGCATAGGTGTGCTGAGAAGGCCCGTTTTCGCGCGAAGCATTAAGGGAGGCAATTGTATAGATTTCGAAAATGTTACCGGCATGATTTGCGTTCCCGATATAGTTAAGAGGTGATTCGAGGGAGAGGGCAGTAGTTCTCGAGTAAGGGATTTTGGGAGGGATTCATAATTATTATGACGAGATTTCGATGATTGCTGGAGACAATCAGTCTGGCTCGGGACACCGCCGAGGTGCCTCGGGTCTAATTAAGCGCTCCCGTGTTGACGGTTGTTCTGTCGTTCGCGCGCGCGTCTTTCGCGTAGTTCTCGCGCTCCGTATAGTGTATCGCGTATTCGCGTGCGCTCGGAGTGACTATTCTCGGGTGATTTTATTTAATAAAATCAATTGATTGTTCTCGCTCATCGTGTAGTGCAGCCAGTGCACTCACTGTTCCCGTGATTCCTCTGGGATTTTGTTATCGTTCCCCGGAATTAGCAGCAATAATTTTGGGTGAGTTGTTCTCGCATTTTAATTAATTTAATCGAATATTTTCGATTAAAGATCTCGTTCCAAGAAAGCTATTTACTGGGTCATACCTCGACCCTCTCTACCACAACCTAGCAGACTGAGCGGCCGTGCATTTCCGCAACCGTTCGTTCTCGCAAGCGCATCCAGTTGCGTTTGTTAATTTTACGCGACCCCAAAAATTAACTAAGCTACCGTTTTCTCTGAATTTGTTCTCGATCGATAGCTTTTGCTCCGGGCTTTCGATTTTGATTGGAATTGAGCCTGATCAACTCGATTCCTCGGGCATACCGGTTAGTTAATACCGGTGAAATAAAAATTAACTGGCGCCCACCGGGTTTGCGGATGCGCGAACGAGAGTGGACGGCCGAAGGTGACCGTATCGTGATGCAGTTCCCGAATAAAATTTGATTTTATTTGTTACCGATTATGCTCACAAAAAAATACGTCACAGGCCTTATCAGAGGCTACGAAAGAAGCTCTGTATTTACGCGATACACTAAACACTGTTGGTATAGAGAACGAATGCGTGACACTGTTCAATGGTAACCAGGGTGCAATCAAACTCGCGGAGAATAAAAACTATCACTCAAGGACAAAGCACATAGATATCAAACACCATTTTATTCGCGACATTTATGAGCAGGGCCTTATCGAAATAAAATATCTAGCCACTGAAAAAATGCCAGCGGATGTACTGACGAAAGGGTTAAGCGGTCCAAAGCATCGCGAATGTTTAAACAATTTAGGCATGATGAATGTAGATGAAAATTGAAAAGCTCGCTCACGTCTTCGAGGGGGAGTGTTGAGAATATCGAAGGACATGAGCCTTAAGTATATTCGTATCGCGACGGTTGCGACGCGTCCGCTCGTCTTCTTTTCGAAAATACACAAACGGGGTCAGTCTCAAGCTGTCGCTCGGGGTCATAAGACGTGTCGGCTCTCTACATGTAAAATTAATATAATAAAGTATCTCGTAAATGTATGTCGAGTTATATTAATTTTCCTGCGCAACCTTAACATTTTCTATTGTTTTTTCCTGTATTTTTGCAAAAAGGATCTTGCGGTTGACAAATAAATAATAATAATAAAATTGTAGTTGGATCGTAGACGAACGAAAGGACATAAAAATGTCAAGCATCAGTGAAATTGAACGTTTCCGCGTTTCTTCCTGTACGATTTTTTTTTTGATCTTCCATTATCGACCTTACAAATACGATTTCTGTGCGATAAACTATCCAGTTTATTTTGGAACAGAAGTAACTACACATTACGAGGAGCATTGTCGATAACCAAAAAAATGAAAGAAAAAAAAAGAAAAATTGTAAATCTAAGAATCACGCCTGATTTCCAGATTTACGATTTTTCTTTTTTATGCCCATTATGCTTCGGACAATCATTTTTTTAACTTACAGAATCGTTTACATTTTTTTGCGATAATTACACTGAAAAGAAATTTCATTGATTCAATAAATCCATCGTTTGCGGGCTGCCAAAAACAAGCGGTATCAACTTAATTTGAATTCTAATTCCTCCAATTCCATACGAGATCCAACCAATAACTCTAAAATAAGCAAAATAATATTTTATTATTTCAATGTTGAAAGGGATTGAACGAATAAGAACTAAAGTTAATTCAAAAATACTTATACTTGGCAGCCCGCAAACGATGGATTTATTGAATCAATGACATTTTTTTTCAGTGTAGTTCTATGTATCTTGGAGAACAAAATCTGGATACTCGGAAAATGGGTATACCTTCGGTGCCAGGATACTTTTTTTTCAGTTTTTCGCGCAGCGCGCGAGCCATAATAAAATCCTAGTATATACAGGGTGTATCAAAAGTACGCATAGAGCGAAGGCAGGATGGTAGGTGGTGCCCACCTAAGAGCCCCTGTGAAATTTTAGCGTCCAATTCGCAAAATTGTGGAAATGCTCGCGTAGCGAAATTTGCCTGTCGGTGAGGGGTGCGTCGGACTCACACAGATGCAGAGGCGTCGTATGCCTCGCTGGGTGCAAGTGGCGTCAGTGTTTTCTTTCGCGATCTCAGTTCGTCGCGAAGTTGCTGCGCGGCTGTGACGGCTGTGTGCGTCCGTGTGAGTGAGCGTCAACTGTTCGCTCGGAGCTCGGGCTTTCGGTAACGGTCCCGATGAATGACCGGCCAGATAAATTACGTGTCTCTGGTCGGTAATGATCGTGATATTTTCATTTGCGAACGCGCCGTGCCTCGTCAACAGCGTATCGAGGCACTGCCCATTGCACTCACGAATTTTGATGTTATACGCCGATCCAGAGACGCGAGAACTCGCGATACGCGAATTTATTACAGATGTTGCTTTCTCTCGCTGGTGTTCGTTTTTTTAAAATGGACTGCGCGTTCCTGCAACCTTAATCACGGAATTAGAGCGCAGATGAAACGGAGCGTCGATGAGACCGACAAACAATTCAATGATTTTTGTTTCTTTTTAATTCTTTTTGATAATGCTTCCCTCACCCTGCTCTCCCCTTGCTGCCACCTTCCTCTCTCCTTGCTCTTCCGCTGTTCTCCCCCTGCGCTCCCCTCGCTGTCACCTTGCTGGCATCGTCGAGATATCACGTTACGTTGCTTCGCGGGTTTCGCAGATCCAGTTAGAAATCCGTTTCAACGCATTCTAAATCGTTCTAGCTAGTCTCCTCGAGCACGATTTTCCCCTCGTATTCCATTGATTTTTGCTTTTGACTTGGTTTATTCAGAAACGAAATTCACATTTGGCGGGACTGAGGAGATACGAAATCATTTCATTCGACGGGGCTGACTTTCCTCTGGGGTACGGTTTTTGCGGAACTCCGTCAGACGTCTCATTCTATGCGTTACGATTTTTACAAGCTTCTTTTTTCCCTTGATCAGCGCCATTGCTTAAGGTTGGCCGAGTGGCCTGGCCGTTGTCTTCTCGTCAATGTTGGGAGACATCTGGTCGTTTTTGTTAAACGAGAAGCTGCACTATTTTTAAATGAGCCCCGTGGACGAGAGAGCAGCCCCCTCATCGGAGCACTCGGTACGAAAACCTTTGGTTGCCAATTACCAAAGCATGATAATGAAGTTCCAAATGTCTCGAGACAACAGTTTCTCGACAAACCTTTATCGTTGGATCAAGTGTTCCCGATGAAAATACTACGAACCGCGATCGGCGGTAACACATTAACCCGCGTTTATGGTTTTCATAGCATGTCCTGGAGAACTTTCCTAGCCAGACCCTCCACCCGATTCGAACGCAAATTGTGCGTCCTGGAGGACTTCCCTCGCCAGAACCTCGGTCCGAGCGTTAATTTATGTTATCAATTTCCTGATGGACATTGAGATAACACTTTGATATTTTTTTATTTCCTAAGCAGTCACGAAACGAAAACCACTACAAACCCGACAATTCTTTCATGACAAAAACGAATGTAATTGAAAAATTGCAGCAGATTTATCGTTTTTATTTCCCAAGTAATTTTTATACATTTTTTAATACAATTTTCTGATCACTTTCGATGTTGTCCTTCAATAATTGTCAGGATTATAGTGGTATTTATTTCATGATTTTTATGAAAATAAAATACAATCGATTCATCGACAAAAACGTATTTAATGACTAAAAAATTACTTGGAAAGCAGTGACCAAAGATCTGCTGCTACTTTTCGGTCAGTTACGACGTTATCCTGAAGAAGTTGTCGATGAGGTATTCATTTCGTGACCTTCAAGAAAATGAAAACAAATGTCAAAGTAAAATTTTGCACATTGCGTCCTCGTTATCTTTCCTTTTTCACAAAGTCATGACGTATATGTCTATACGTCATATATGTCTATACGTCATATGTCTATGACGTATTTTTTTTTTTATTCACTTTGGATTCCTCATAGAGATGGCTTTGCGGAAAAGGAACATTAATGAGGAAGCAATGTGCAAAGTTCTACTTTGAATTTTTTTTATTTTCTTGAAGGTCACGCAACGAATACCACTATAATCTCGACAACTTGTACAGGGCAACGTTGAAACTGACCGAAAAATTGCAGCAGATGTTTGGTCACGACTTCCTAAGTAATTTTTTAGACATAAAATACGTCTTTATCGATGAATCGATTTTTTTTAAAATTTTTCGAAGGTCACGACACGAATACCACTATAATCTCGACAACTTGTTCGGGACAACGTTGAAACTGACCGCAAAATTGCAGCAGATGTTTGGTCACGACTTCCTAAGTAATTTTTTTAGACATTGAGAAAGAATACCTTCGTGATACACAATTCTCGACGATATTCCACCCGGCGCGGCCTGGGTCAAGGGCTGCCGGGGCTCTGATTTGACGAATAAATAAGAAATATACGTTTTGTTGAGCGCCAGTTAATTTAACGTAATTAACAACGATTCTTTTGACGAATTATTCGGCCAGCTGCGGTTCGCATGGGGTTCCGCTAGAGACCCAAGGGAAAGATTGCAAGGAACAGCGAAATAAAGAATTACAATTGACAAGTTTAACTTACAGTTGCTGCGTTTATTTGACGATCTCCGTCAGCCCTCTCGACTGTCGAATGTCTTTCCACCTTCCTTCAATGGTCGAGTGGTTCACAATTCCAATAAATATTATTTGACGAATACAATCGTCTATTAGAATGTCGACGAACAATAATCGACGGACACAATAAATCTAATAGTTTCACAAATCAGGTTGACAAAGTACAGCGAGACTCCTCGAGGATAGTTTACGTTGACTGCTCGTTACAGACGTCGGCGAGCAAGTGATTTTTGATCGTCGCTCGATAGCGTAGCGTCGTACGTTACGTTAAGGGACTTGGACGCGTCCCTTCGCCCTAATTGGTCAATATACCGGCCTATTTCGATGCGGCGCGCTGTCGCAGCCAGCGTCTTCTTACGCGTTCGAGTACGTCGATTAGGCGCGTAGATGTATCGATGCGCTAACGGCTCGCGGTGAGCGTCGTATAAAATTGTCGAATTCGCGGGACTTAAAATAAAAGCGCAATTTGTCGAGGAGTCAGTTCGCGGTTCCGACGTCGAGGTGACGCAAATAATTTTTCCTGTCACACTCCCCTCCTTCGGACCTTGACGTCGGGAACACGAATTTTGCGGTTGTCGAGGGAACTGTCCGCTGATCTGGCTGGTCACCTGTAATTCTTCTCACCGACATATGTCGATGGTATATTTCGCTGGCCCTTGCAATTAGTTATGGGAAGGGTAGTAGGATGGAGCGAAACAGGTGACGCACGGATGACAATTTCAAATATAATAGATATATTCACGACGCAACGGAGTCTAACACATTTGATATACGCAGCACTTAAGAATACAATAAGAATAGCCGTCTTTTATAGCGACGAAATTTATAAAGAAAGAACAATACAAGCTCGTAAACAAAACAGAATTCTCGACGACCAAAATATGTCGGATTTATAGCAAGATAAGGAGCTTGATTGACAAAATGTTTCGGGAAAGACGAAATTGCCGAAAATAGCTTGATTCAGGCGAATATTTCTTGCCCTTGAATTGCACATTTGACAAGCTAAAACAAAACAAAACTCTCGAGGCAATTCGTCGATTATTTCCATTTAAATAGTGTGTCGTAATTGGTAATAGGAACTACTAGATTAGTCGTTGGCAATAACGTTAGTTGGCGAGTTGAGATCGTCGAAGCGGTTGATCAGTCGATCGATGAGTCGTCGATTACTTCTTGTACTTTGTAGGTACGGTGACGTGGACCTCTTGTCCGTCCTGCATCTCAGGTCTCTCCCGCATGATTTCGTCCAAGGACTTTTTGACACGTAGTGAAGTCAAAGCGTCAATCGCATTTTGTCTTTTTACTTCTGACAAAGCGATTGCCGATTCTGCTGCCGGGTTGGCGAGTTTCGGAGCTGTATTGAGCGCATTCTCTCTGATGAAGAACGTTCGTGCACGATTGGGATAGTCGGATGGATCGTCAAAATTGGCTTTGAACTTTCTTTTCAAGACTTCCTGGCCCTCGTTGACAAGACATCGGCGATCCTTTGGAATTAGTGAGGCCTGCCAGGTAGCGTAATTCAGTCTTAGCCAATCAGCGATGTCCCCGTAGCGAATTTTACAATTGGGGCATTATGGAGAGTAGAGGTTGATATCCTTTGCACATCCTGGACATCTTCCGAGAGCGTACTCGTGCTCTATTTCGTGCGCATGTACACAATCGGCGGTGTCAAAACCATCTGTGCCGCAAATTTGACAAAATCCGGGGCGGTATGGTAAAGCACAGTTCTTGAAGTGGTGCTCACGTGATCGACAATTAACAAATTCCACGACAGGTTGCTTGCCGACGGTGCTGACGAAAGTTTGGGTTCCACGAGTGACTTTAGTGGAGTCCATGCGAGCTATGAGATGTTAAGCCCGCTTGTTGACGAGATCTTTCAGCAGAGTCTGGCTGATAATTAGACAATCAACCATGTAAACGGGTTGCTCCTCGCCTTTGGAATTGACGAGTTCCGGAACGCCGAGATCTTTGACGATGTTGTCAAAAGAAGGTGCCCGGGCCAATGGTAGTGGCTTCACCATACCCGACGGGGCAGTTGAGGCGCTTGGATTGTCGGTGCTCCTCAATTCTCTTCCCAATGTAGTTGATTTCTTCAGCACATGTTGTTCTGAAGGTATTCGATTGCGCTTTAGGTTTTCAGCGCGGAGTTCGACGGCTGATGTCCTCGTGACTTTTGTCAACTTCAGCTTTGGTGGAGGAAGAGAGCGAATTTCTTTCAGCAATAATAATGCTTCAGAACTTAGCGTGCTCACTTCATCCTGTGACTTGATGAGAGATGCAAAAGCATCCATGGTGCTGGACGAAGGACATTCGTCAAAGGCTTCTGAAGGAACTTCCGAACCAGTTATCGACAAAGCTTCAACTGACAGTTGATCAGTTGAATCAATTGGTAATGTTGGAGTAGACGTGCTCTCCGTTTCAGAATTAATTTGGTCATATAAGGCCTCCCATTTGGCCTTGATGCTGAGTTTCACTTCAAGCAGAGCTGCCAAACGCCGTTCGTCCTGTTGACGGTTCTCGCTGGTCATGGTGTCGATTTCGTCGAGGGTTGCTCATTGGTTTGGCTTCCACGTTGATGTTATCGAAATCTGTATGAGAAGTCAACTTACACGTAAATTCGACGAAGAATTTGGAATACGTTACACAATATTTCCGGACAATCGTTTCGCTCTTATAAACTAATTCGACGATCATTGGCTCATTTATGCATTTTACGATGGCAGGGCCCAAATATCGATGGCCTAACCTTGCAGAATATCCTACAGCTTTATTACTTAACTCTTGATTGGATAATGTACCTCTGCGCTGATTTAAAGTCGAAATGTTTGTCATATGTGATTGGCATTGGAAAGACGTTAGTCACGGAACTTTTAGTGATTTATTGGCTTAATATTTTTATTGAGTTCCGTTGCGACTTCTCTAACAAAACCGTTTCTATGCCAAGTTTTTGTTTTCTACACATATTTCAAAAGAACGGCATAAATATTATCGCGATTCGGTACTTAAGCTAAAGTTTTACCGAATTTAAAATCGATACGTTCGGCTGTTCTTACGAACCGCAGTCGTGGACTTTAGCGATAACTGCGTGTACCAAGGGATTCGGAAGTTTCTCGCACGTTCAAAGATGTTTCTTTTTAAGTGCGATTTTCTGCCCCCGCTGTCAATTACGAGATGTGATTTTGTATCAGAAACGTGCAATGTAATCGGTGTTTCCGCGAATCTAGTCGGATCTTCACGAGCACTATCTCCGTTTTCTAGAACTTTGTCGAGTTTTTCACCATGAACCAAAATTTCGACTGGTGTTATCGTGACCTTCCCCAGCCCTTCATGAGCAGTATCTACGTAAGAGAGACGCGACTGTGTCAACCGATGCACGAGGTGTTGTGGCATCCCGATTAGTTTCCAGTCTTTTGGGTTTTCAGTGATCGACGTATTGTCTGGTAGATCGTCAATTATGGTACCATTACGTTGATGTGTTATCGTTATTGACAAAGTTGGAGATTCCTGAATAGGTTCGTCTGATACAGTCGATGCAGTTAAGTCTAAGTCGTTGTCAGATGTTTTCGTACCAATTGACGATTCAGCTATTTTGTCAGAAATTTCGGAGGAGTCAGTTTCCTCTTTCGTTAATAGATCTAATACGGAACTGTCTGTGTAATAAGAGTCTGACTCATATTCCGTTTCTGTTTGGTTGTTAACGTTCAGTTCGTTTTCGTCAAATCCCGAACGCGTTGGACAATCTGCGTTTACGTGGCCTTTGCTTTCACAAATGTAGCATACAACCTGTCGTTCGACAGTACAAGAGCTTGAAGCGTGCCCCATTTCACCACAATTATAACAGAATATTACGCTAGGATCTAGATCCGATTGATCCTCAGATGTGATTGTCGATGTTCTATCATCTTTGTCAAGATACGCGTTGTTATGTTCGAAGCTTTGATTGACGAAAGGTTGACAATTATTTAACGAATATGTCTGTGACGTCACGGCGTCGAGATCGCGATCGTAATTCTACGCGAATAAATTTGTTCTGTTTTCAGTGTACCGATTTCCCGAATAACTGTTCGTTTCGTTCTATGAATTAATACGTTCGTCGAAATATCGTATGTTATCGTCACTGTCGTTCGATTTACGACCTTGCCACGATACCTTTTGTCTTGGTGTTATTGAACGATTTTCGCGCTGTTGTGAGTAGTTACGAATCGAATAGTTATTATGAGGATTATTTGTCAAATTACGGTCTTTGTTTTTCCGCGAATTACTGCGTTTGTCGAATCGTTGTAGGTCATCGTCACTGTCACTAGACTCACTACTTGACCACGCTAGAATACCTTTTCTGGATTTTACTCTATGTTTTTCGCGTCTTTGTCGATAGCTCGGGTATAAATAGTCATTTCCAGATAACTCGTTTTGGTCGTATAACGTTTGCCGATGTATTTCTTCGGGTACGTATTTTTCTTCGGTGATTATTTCGCCTTCAGATGTTGTTTGCGTCACCGTAATTTTGACGAAATTAGTTGGTGTTTCATCAATTTGTCGACTTGACAGCGCTAAGTTCGCGTTTATAGAATTTTGTTCCCGACCGTTCGACAAATCCGGTCGATTCTTTACTGATGTTTCAAAACCTAATCTATTTTCTGCGTTTGACGATTCAAAATTTCTGACGTCTCGACCGCGCTCTTGACGATACGGGACAAACTTACTCGAGGGATTCGATAATCTTTCTCGAGGCAGCAATCGTGCATCTTCACATGACAACTGACTATTTGTTGCGAATACTTCCGAGGGATTCAATAATCTTTCTCGGTGCGACTGCTGAGCCCTCTGAGCCAACAGCCGCATATTCGACTTGCTCAAACTTCCCAAGGGATTCAATAATCTTTCTCGGGGCAGCCATTGTGCATCCTCACACGGTGACTGACTATCTGATGCGAATACTTCCGAGGGATTCGATAATCTTTCTCGGGGCGACTGCTGAGCCCTCTGAGCCAACAGCCGCGTATTCGACTTTCTCAAATTAATTCTTTGGCCACACTGGGACCGATTCTTAGATGCTTCGAGCGATATCGTCGCGCCACCAAGTGCTACTCCCTCTACTGTCGAGTTGAGTCGTACTTGGGTTTCTACATTTCTTTTCGATAATTTACCCAAATGGTTCAATATCTGATCTAATTTATCCTCGAGGGTCCCTACGCGCGATACTCTAATATCCATGTTTTCTAATTTTTTGTTTATAGCATAGTTCAATTTCCAACATCATAATTCTGTCAATGCCTTTTCGACAGATTGTTCATCAATTCTCTATCAGGGTGTAATGTGACTAATCGTCTTGCCAATATCTTTTGGGAAATATTTGAAACAATTTCAATTCTCTGTTTTTATTCAACTTTATTAAATAATTCCATCGACTAAATTTTATGAATTGGTCAATAATAATTTTCGTTAACAATTAAATAACGATTTTCAATTAATAAATAAATTTTGACAACAATAAATACACAATTTCCAATAAATAAATAAATATTGACAGTAATAGGTGACTTTTTAATAATTATTTCAAAACTAATTTTGACAATTATTTAATAAATAATTGTTGATAAATTGGGCTAATTTTCGTTTTATAAATAACACAATTATTCGAGAATAATCCAAAATTAAATAAATGCAATAAATAATTAAATAGTTAGCACAGTTCGATACAAAATAAATTAGTACACACAGTATAAATATTTCAAGCGAAGCATAGGATAAAGCAAGGAGTTTTCAAATAATATTTCGTGCGTTCTAAGTCGAATACGGTGAGCAGAGGACGAGAGGCTTAGCGTCGCATACGTTGTCTCGCCGCGCGTTTGTTTATGTTTACTTCCTGCGCTCACTCAGGCTCGACCAAAAGACTCGGTGTCGCCGCGCGCTTTTGTTCTCTGGCCTAATACGCTCGCCTCGACGACTCTCCGTATTCGGCCATTACAAAATTCGTAGCAGCTCGAATTATTACGCTGATTTTCCGAACACTTTCACGAAAAATTAAACGCTTTTGACAATGAAATTATTTTTTTTTACTCTTCGATAAAATTTTTGACACTTTGATAAAATTTTTTGATACTGATAAATTTTTGACACTTTAATACAAAATTTTTAACACTAACAATTTTTCTGGACACTTTGGCTATTTTTCCCGTTGATTTAATGATTTTACAATTTTTATTTCCAACGTTGCCCCACGTTGGGCGCCAAATGAGAAAGAATACCTTCGTGATACACAATTCTCGACGATATTCCACCCGGCGCGGCCTGGGTCAAGGGCTGCCGGGGCTCGTAGGGGTATTCGTGTCGTGACCTTCAAGAAAATAAAAAAAATCGATTCATCGATAAAGACGTGTTTAATGTCTAAAAAATTACTTAGGAAGTCGTGACCAAACATCTGCTGCAATTTTGCGATCAGTTTCAACGTTGTCCCGAACAAGTTGTCGAGATTATAGTGGTATTCGTGTCGTGACCTTCGAAAAAATTTCAAAAATCGATTCATCGATAAAGACGTATTTTATGTCTAAAAAATTACTTAGGAAGTCGTGACCAAACATCTGCTGCAATTTTGCGGTCAGTTTCAACGTTGTCCCGAACAAGTTGTCGAGATTATAATGGTATTCGCGCCGTGACCTTCGAAAAAATAAAAAAAATCGATTCATCGATAAAGACGTATTTTATGTCTAAAAAATTACTTAGGAAGTCGTGACCAAACATCTGCTGCAACTTTTCGGTCAGTTTCAACGTTGTCCTGTACAAGTTGTCGAGATTATAGTGGTATTCGTTGCGTGACCTTCAAGAAAATAAAGAAAATTCAAAGTAGAACTTTGCACATTGCTTCCTCATTAATGTTCCTTTTTCGCAAAGCCATCTCTATGAGAAATCCAAAGCGAATAAAAAAAAAAATACGTCATAGAGATGACTTTGTGAAAAAGGAAAGATAACGAGGACGCAATGTGCAAAATTTTACTTTGACATTTGTTTTCATTTTCTTGAAGGTCACGAAATGAATACCTCATCGACAACTTCTTCAGGATAACGTCGTAACTGACCGAAAAGTAGCAGCAGATCTTTGGTCACTGCTTTCCAAGTAATTTTTTAGTCATTAAATACGTTTTTGTCGATGAATCGATTTTATTTTATTTTCATAGAAATCATGAAATAAATACCACTATAATCCCGACAATTATTGAACGACAACATCGAAAGTGATCAGAAAATTGTATTAAAAAATGTATAAAAATTACTTGGGAAATAAAAACGATAAATCTGCTGCAATTTTTCAATTACATTCGTTTTTATCATGAAAGAATTGTCGGGTTTGTAGTGGTTTTCGTTTCGTGACTGCTTAGGAAATAAAAAATATCAAATTGTTATCTCAATGTCCATCAGGAAATTGATAACATAAATTAACGCTCGGATCGAGGTTCTGGCGAGGGAAGTCCTCCAGGACGCACAATTTGCGTTCGAATCGGGTGGAGGGTCTGGCTAGGAAAGTTCTCCAGGACATGCTATGAAAACCATAAACGCGGGTTAATGTGTTACCGCCGATCGCGGTTCGTAGTATTTTCATCGGGAACACTTGACCCAACGATAAAGGTTTGTCGAGAAACTGTTGTCTCGAGACAATTGGAACTTCATTATCATGCTTTGGTAATTGACAACCAAAGGTTTTCGTACCGAGTGCTCCGATCAGGGGGCTGCTCTCTCGTCCACGGGGCTCATTTAAAAATAGTGCAGCTTCTCGTTTAACAAAAACGACCAGATGTCTCCCAACATTGACGAGAAGACAACGGCCAGGCCACTCGGCCAACCTTAAGCAATGGCGCTGATCAAGGGAAAAAAGAAGCTTGTAAAAATCGTAACGCATAGAATGAGACGTCTGACGGAGTTCCGCAAAAACCGTACCCCAGAGGAAAGTCAGCCCCGTCGAATAAAATGATTTCGTATCTCCTCAGTCCCGCCAAATGTGAATTTCGTTTCTGAATAAACCAAGTCAAAAGCAAAAATCAATGGAATACGAGGGGAAAATCGTGCTCGAGGAGACTAGCTAGAACGATTTAGAATGCGTTGAAACGGATTTCTAACTGGATCTGCGAAACCCGCGAAGCAACGTAACGTGATGTCTCGACGATGTCAGCAAGGTGACAGCGAGGGGAGCGCAGGGGGAGAACAGCGGAAGAGCAAGGAGAGAGGAAGGTGGCAGCAAGGGGAGAGCAGGGTGAGGGAAGCATTATCAAAAAGAATTAAAAAGAAACAAAAATCATTGAATTGTTTGTCGGTCTCATCGACGCTCCGTTTCATCTGCGCTCTAATTCTGTGATTAACCCCTTGAGCGGCAAGTCCAATTCGCCTCATAGTGCCCAAAATGCGGGGAAAAAAAAGTATTCAGATTGTTACGAAATTTTGTACTCGGGGGTTTTCGGGGTCGCTGATTACGAATCCACTCTCAAAATTTCGAAATTCAAAATGGCGGATCCAATATGGCGGCCGAAAATGCAAAAATTCATTCGAATCGGATAAAAATTAGTACTCGGGGGTTTTCGGGGTCGCTGATTACGAATCCACTCTCAAAATTTCGAAATTCAAAATGGCGGATACAATATGGCGGCCGAAAATGCAAAAATTCATTCGAATCGGATAAAAATTAGTACTCAGGGGTTTTCGGGGTCACTGATTACGAATCCACTCCAAATTTCGAAATTCAAAATGGCGGATCCAATATGGCGGCCGAAAATGCAAAAATTCATTCGAATCGGATCAAAATTAGTACTCGGAGGTTTTCGGGGTCGCTGATTACGAATCCACTCAAAATTACGAAATTCAAAATGGCGGATCCAATCTGACGGCCGAAAATGCAAAAATTCATTCGAATCGGATAAAAATTAGTACTCGGGGGTTTTCGGGGTCACTGATAACGAATCCACTCTCAAAATTTCGAAATTCAAAATGGCGGATACAATATGGCGGCCGAAAATGCAAAAATTCATTCGAATCGGATAAAAATTAGTACTCGGGGGTTTTCGGGGTCACTGATTACGAATCCACTCTCAAAATTTCGAAATTGAAAATGGCGGATCCAATATGGCGGCCGAAAATGCAAAAATTCATTCGAATCGGATAAAAATTAGTACTCGGGGGTTTTCGGGGTCAATGATAACGAATCCACTCTCAAAATTTCGAAATTCAAAATGGCGGATCCAATATGGCAGCCGAAAATGCAAAAATTCATTCGAATCGGGTAAAAATTAGTACTTGGGGGTTTTCGGGGTCGCTGGTTACGAATCCGCCCTCAAAATTTATAATTCAAAAAGAATATCTCATATGCCAACCGAAATTGTACAAATTCATTTGAAAAAAATGTAACTGTTCTTGAAATCCAGCAATTGGAAATTTTGTAGTGTTGGTAGCTGATTATGAACATGTAACTAGAACTTACGAATTATCAATTTTTTTATGAAATATTGTGGATTGTGATACTAAACTGATAGCATTAAGTTTTATTCCAACAGACCCGTTAGATTTTTACCGTATTTACTCTTTCAACGTTTTCACCGAATGTAAAAGATCGTAATTTGTTTACACATATTGAGTTTTCTAATTTATACATAAAAGTTCAATTTTGTGGAAAGCTTTTTTAAAATGAGTTCACTCTCAGCTTCAAGAAGTCGAGCAAAAAGAAAATTAGAGTCAAGCTTGTCGAGTTCTGAAGATGATTCCGACATGGATACTTCTGTACCGGACAGTGACGATGATGACGAATGGTTGACCAAAGAAATTGAAGAAGCGGAGGAAATAATCGAAACGGAAGTTCTTCGAAGTTACGATAATGATGATGACGTACCACTCGCAGTACGTTGGGAAAAGTTTCAAACTGACCTAACTTGGAGTCAACGCGGAGTTTTTGATCCAATTGTTCATCCATTTAATGATCCGAATGCGGGTATTCAAACGGCAGTCCAGTTGAATAAAGATAGTACTCCGATCGAAGCTTTCAAGTTGTTTCTTACTCCAGAGTTTATAGAAATGATTTGCGCACAAACGAACATCTATCAACAAGCAAAAGTTGATGTATTGCGTGAAAGTGGAAAATTGAAACTTCGATCGAGAATACTTGAGTGAACACCAGTAACTGCCGATGAAATGTATACATTTCTTGCACTGATTATTCTCATGTGTCTAATCAAAAAGTCAGATATGAAGCAGTACTGGTCGACAAATCCCATATTTGAAACCCCGATATTCGCTAAAACCATGACCCTAAGAAGGTTCGAGAGCATTGCGCGATTGATTCATTTTTCGACAATCAATCTACGGATAAAATTCAAAAAATTCGACCTCTGTTGGAATACTTGGTTGAACGATTCAAAGCTGTTTATCGACCTGGGAAGAATATCGCCATCGATGAATCTCTTCTGTAATTTAAAGGTCGGCTCAGTTTCAGGCAATCCAATCTCCACAAGCGGGCTCGATTCGGAATTAAACTTTACAAAACCTGCGAGTCTAATACAGGATACGTCTACGATTGCTCGATTTATACTGGTAAAGAAACCGATAAATCTAAGGCTAACAAGCAAATTGGAGTTTCTGGAACCGTCGTAAAAACTATGCTAGGAGATCTTGCAGGACAAGGTCGTACACTGTACGTCGACAATTGGTATACCTCACCGGTGCTTTTCAAGCGACTTGTGGACGAGAAGACGAATGCGTGTGGAACGGTGAGAGTAAGTCGTAAATATTTACCACAAGTAAATACTAAGGGAATGAAAACTGGTGAGATGCAAGTATTTCATACCCCAAAAATGGCGTTTCTTTGTTGGAAAGATAAAAAAGTTGTTAGCTTGCTCACAACGACGCAACAGCCAGAAATGACAGACACAAAAAAAAAGAGTAGACGAACAGGAGAAGTGATAAGAAAGCCGAATGTCGTCATTTCTTACAACGCAAATATGGGAGGTGTCGACAGATCAGATCAATTATTATAGCCCTACGAGCTTCTCCGTAAATCTCGCAAGTGGTATCATAAAATTTTTCACCACCTTATCGATATTTCGATCTTCAACGCTATGGTTGTGTACAACGCTTTGCATTCGGATGAAACAAAACAAAATCAGCTAAGTTTTCGACAAGCGTTGGTAGAAGAACTGATCAACGAGCATTCCGAACAAAAAGCCACAAGCACGAGAAGAAGGTATTCAGGCGTAATTGTACCAAAAATTGCTGCACATACTCCAAGCGTGTTGAAATCATCAGACAACAAGCGGTTCAGAAAACGATGCTTTTCTTGTTACGCCGCTGGTAAGAGGACTGATACAAGAACAGTCTGTGTGGAGTGTGGTGACGTACCCCTTTGTCTGAAATGTTTCAGTTCATTTCACAAAAAAAAATAATTGAAAAAAGATTGAACGATTCACAGCTTTGCAAAAACAAAGGGCACAAAAAGAAAACCCATTAAAAATCGCTAAAGTCAAGGGTCACAATATGAGAATATCAACATAATTGTTGAAAATAAACAAAAAAAGACAAAAAAAAATGATGAAGATGATAAGAAAAACGAAATACTATTGGAAAAAAAATAAAAAATGAAAAAAAAAACAAAAAAAAAACAAAAAAAAACAAAACAAAAAAAAACAATAAAAAATGAAAAAAAAAAAAACAAAAAAAAAAAAACAAAAAAAAGTAAACGGAGTGTAAAGTCCTACGAATGCAACCTCCTCGCGGTACACTCTGGGAGCGTGGATTTAAATTCACCAGCTAATGCACGGGGCAATTTTGAATAGTATTTGTGTTACATTTATTCACATATAAAACTTGAAAAACTCACGGTTAATATAAAATCAATATGAAGAGAAAGGTGCCATTGCAAAAATTTTACATTATCGATTCATATGTGTCGTAGAGAATCTTCTATTTTCAATTTATATACTCCGTAGTCAGTGACCCCGAAGAGTACTAAATTTCGACCGATTCTAATGAATTTTCGGATTTTTTACCACCATATTGGATCCGCCATTTTGAATTCCGAAATTTCGAGGGCGGATTCGTAATCAGCGACCCCGAAAACCCCTGAATGCTCATTCCTATCCGATTCGAATGAATTTTTGCATTTTCGGCCGCCATATTGGATCCGCCATTTTAAATTTCAAAATTTTGAGAGCGGATTCGTAATCAGCGACCCCAAAAACCCCTGAGTATCTAATTTGGTGACAATTGATTGACTTAATCACGAGATAATCGATGTGCGCCATATGGCGTCATTGCCGCTTTGGGCCCAGAAAAAATGTACGCCATATGGCGTACATTTTTTCAGCGAGAGAAAGCAACATCTGTAATAAATTCGCGTATCGCGAGTTCTCGCGTCTCTGGATCGGCGTATAACATCAAAATTCGTGAGTGCAATGGGCAGTGCCTCGATACGCTGTTGACGAGGCACGGCGCGTTCGCAAATGAAAATATCACGATCATTACCGACCAGAGACACGTCATTTATCTGGCCGGTCATTCATCGGGACCGTTACCGAAAGCCCGAGCTCCGAGCGAACAGTTGACGCTCACTCACACGGACGCACACAGCCGTCACAACCGCGCGGCAACTTCGCGGCGAACTGAGATCGCGAAAGAAAACACTGACGCCACTTGCACCCAGCGAGGCATACGACGCCTCTGCATCTGTGTGAGTCCGACGCACCCCTCACCGACAGGCAAATTTCGCTACGCGAGCATTTCCACAATTTTGCGAATTGGACGCTAAAATTTCACAGGGGCTCTTAGGTGGGCACCACCTACCATCCTGCCTTCGCTCTATGCATACTTTTGATACACCCTGTATATATATATATACTAGGATTCTATTGTGGCTCGCGCGCTGCGCGCGCTCGCAATCGCCCCCTACCCAAGGGTGCCACCTCCGAAGGGTGCCTCTCCCCCTCCCCCTCCCCGTCCCCCTTCCGCCAAGCCCTGAGCCCGAATTATTCTAAGTCCCTCGATTCTTGACACGGCGGCGGCGGCGGCGGCGGCGGCGGCGGCGGCGGCGAGATCTTTTTATAATATAGAGAGACTAGGATTTTATTGTGGCTCGCGCGCTGCGCGCGCTCGCAATCGCCCCCTACCCAAGGGTGCCCCCCCCCCCCCCCCGAAGGGTGCCCCTCCCCCTCCCCCTTCCGCCAAGCCCTGAGCCCGAATTATTCTAAGTCCCTCGATTCTTGACACGGCGGCGGCGGCGGCGAGATCTTTTTATAATATAGAGATATATATATATACTAGGATTTTATAGTGGTTCGCGCGCTGAGCGCGCTCGCAATCGCCCCCCACCCAAGGGTGCCACCTCCGACGGGTGGCCCCCGAAGGGTCCCCCACCCCCCTCCGAAGCCCCCCCCCCCCCCCCCCCGCCCCACCGAAGGGCCCCCCCCTTCCGCCAAGCCCTGAGCCCGAATTATTCTAAGTCCCTCGATTCTTGACACGGCGGCGGCGGCGGCGAGATCTTTTTATAATATAGAGATATATATACTGGGGGGGCTGCGCCCCCCTGCGCGCTTCGCGCGCCAACCCCGTAAAAATTACCAGAATATTATATTTGAATTTTAAATTATTTTATTTATTTATTTTTGTTATATGCAGACATTTTGGCCGATTTTTTGTTCACACAAAATAATTAAGGGTGTTGAAAAAAAAAAATCAAATTTTTTTTTTTTTCTCTTCGGCAGTTTCGTTTAGTTAAGTACACCCTCTGAACCTGCAAAATCTTAGACCTGAATGCGAAAAAATCGCCGATTTCTGCAATATACCTGTTTTTTAATGATTTTTTTCTATATAATAAAAAGTTTATTACGTATTTGTAAATAAATTTTTATTTGTTTACCATTTTGTAAATCTGTTAGCGAAACGCGATACAAATGACGCGATGAGAGTGTAATGTCTTCAACGCAACACGTAACACTTACATTATATTCGAATTCGCGCGAATAATGGGACATGCGCTGTGATATCTTACGTATCGCATGCGCAGCGTGTTACTGCCTCGAGAAGTTACTTCTGCTACATGCGAGACGCATAACCTCGAATTGACGTTTTTATTTTTCGTTCATATTATGTTATTAGTTTGATTCCGTTGGCCATTTACGGTTTTTTTCAATCAATAGTGTTTAAAGCAGAATCAACATTCATCAGAAGTGATCAGATATGTAAATTTGTTATGAAGTGATGATTTAATGTTTGTGCAGCACATTTGTGAATGTGTCAACACTGGATAAATTTTCAGTGATGTTGTCAATAAAAGTGATCATCCCCATATTATTTACAGGTTTTTTTCAAATTATGCATTCATTTACTTATTTATTTGTAAAAAAAAAAACATTTATTAATAACATTATTAATAATATTCTGTAATCTGACTTGCAAATAATATTTTTATTTTGTTCATTAAAGCTACTAAGGTGCCCCAAGGGTGAAAACAGCATAAACATTTTTATTTGAGTGGTAAGCTTTAGATGCCATTTGCCGAAAGTTGGTTTTAAACCTATTCTGCGCGTGATTCAGACCAAACTGCTAGGCAGATTGGGCTGGTTGACGTCTCATTTTCTTCTTCATGAAAAGATACACCGGCTAAATGGAGCAAAAGTTAATAAAAGGTAATATTTTTCAAGTGCCATAATTATTACTAAATAAATTTTATGGTATTTTCTAAATCAGTTATTAATTTTGCTTTCAGAATGAAAAAAAATATTTTGCTCCATTTAGCCCGTGTATCTTTTTATGAAGAAGAAAATGAGACATCTGAGGAAATACTTTATTTAAACAAAAGCTTTAAACAAAAAGCTACCTTGTCGTTATGGAGATAAATAATATTGTTCAGTTGTTAATCGAGAGTGAAGAAAAGCGGACTCGTTTGTATCGCAACGAATCGAATAAAGATTCTTTCTTTCTAAAAGTGACTCATTAATTCATCAAACGTAATTAATAAACATCTTGACGACTTGTTCCACTCCGGGAGTGCGACAATTATTTCAGAAGTGGGTTTGTAACCTGATATACGCGCGAATTTCGAGTGAATGAATCTGGGATTCATCGATCGATTTGAAATAACGGAACTTTTCAATCGGTCATTCGAGTGATCAGTGCAATCGGGACTATAAAAAAAAAATACATCGTGGATCCTAACGTGGGAAATACGTTACCAAAGAGAAAAAGAGGTCGACCGAAGAAAACTATCGCCGATACGACAGTGCTAACAGCAAATTGCCGAACAGATCAAACCAATCAGACGGAGACTCAAATTTCAATGCAGTCGACGTCGGCAGAACAATCCGAAGGATTTACAAATGAAGTATCATCAAGAATCATCAAGAAGATTACTCCGAAATCAATTTCAATCGACATCGGGACTACCGACTGAAAATGTATTACGAGAAGAAACCGGACGTGAAGGTAATTCGAGAATAATTCCGTTGCTAGATTTGGGTCCTAACCTTCCAGATTTAGACAGACTGAGGCTAACGAACAATACCGTAAACCGACATCGAAGTTTTATGGATCTTTCAAAAGTACTACCTAGTTTCAATCCTGTAACTGAGGATGCTGACATTTACCGATGGATCAATAAGATCGAGGAATATTCGGACATGTACGGATGGGACGATCTAGCCACAAAGCATTACGCTCTATCGAAACTCGAGGGTGTTGCGAAGAAATGGAAAGATAGTCTTGAGCGAGCCGAAAGATCCTGGGACGATTGGAAGAGGTTATTAACAAGTACGTTCCTAGGTGAAGAATCCGGAATCAAGAATGTTTTGGACGCTCAAAATTTTAAAAGAAAATTGGGCCAAAATATTGTTGAATATTTTTACGAAAAATTATCACGATGCAATAAGGCTCGAATGGGTAAGCGTGAAATCATAGAATGGATCGTCGATGGACTGGATAACGTCCGATACCGTTCCTATTTGGGACCTCTCTCTCGTTATAACGAACCTTGCGATCTTCTTCCGGACTTGAAGAGTGGAGATAATTTTATAGGTGACTATATACGTCCAGCGTCAAAACCAACGTTCCCGAAAAAAGAAGGATACCGCTCTTATCCACCGAAAACAGGACAACCAGAAAAAAATAGCCGTACACCTAAGCAAGTCGAAGCCGTCATTAAAAAAAAGGATACGAAAGAAATCACGTGCTTCAAGTGCGCTAATGTTGGTCACTACGCCCGGGACTGCCCTGAAAAATCTGAAAAGAAGGAACGAAGTAGAGATTCGCGAAAAACGGAGAGCGAAAATGTTTTCCATGTAGGAGGGAATAGCCATACAAAATTTTTCAAAGAAGCTCTGATCAACCAAAACGTAATTAGATACTACGTGGACTTGGGAAGTGGAGTGACCACCCTGAGGAAAGACCATGCCGACAAATTACAACTAACGTATTACGAAAGTAAATTTGAACCGTTCATAGGTTATGGCGGAGGAAGTGTTATTCCATTAGGAGCAATGACCGTAGAAATAGAAATCGACGGCGTTAAAGCAAAATGTAATGTGTTCGTCGTTCCGAACGAAGCACAAATCGTACCGTTGCTGGTCGGACATTCCTATACGGAGCAGGAGAATGTTCACATCCTTAACACAAAAGGAGTCTTTAACATAGCAAATGACCTTAACGAATTATTCAAGATCGACACAGCAAAACCGAATAAAACCAAATTCGTGGCTGACAAGGAGGCAGTCATCCAAGAACATTATCTGGGACACATCACGGTTATCGGGCACATTCCAAAGAGCGATTTTTATGTCAACGGCAGCACACGGCAGACGGGTGATATAATTCCGCGATGTCTCATTAGTACAAATGAGAAAGGCGAGTCCGTCATTCCGATCATGAATTTGAGCAACAATGAAGTAACGATTAAACGGGGACAGACAATAGCACGTGGAGAAGTGTGTGTCGAGGAAGAGATTTCACGAGAAAGCAATAAAGAAGAAATAAGCAAAGGCGAGATCGATTCGGATTTGGAAGACGAAGAACACACACAACTAGCCGAATTATTAAATAGGTATCGAGAAGTTATCGCTAGAAATGTTCACCAAATGGGAAAGACAAACATTGCAGAGATGTCAATTCATCTAAATACGGAGTCGCCGGTCTGTTATCGACCTTATCGATTTTCCTACCATGAGAAAGAACAGGTGAAGGATATGATCACGGATTTAAAGAAGGCGGATGTCATCGAGGATAGTTCGTCTCCATATGCAAGCCCAATTATTTTGGTACGAAAAAAGACTGGAGAAATTAGAATGTGTGTGGATTATCGCGCATTGAATAAAATCACAATTAAGGATAAATACCCAATGCCACTCATCGACGACCAACTGGACAGATTGAGAGGTCATCGTTATTTTACCAGTCTCGATTTATTCAGCGGGTATTACCAAGTACCGATAGAAAAAGATTCAAAAGATAAGACTGCATTTGTCACGCCGAACGGGCAATATCAGTTTAAACGAATGCCTTTTGGACTGTGCAATGCACCAGCCGTTTTTCAACGAATGATCAACGCACTCATCGGTTCGTTGGAAGGGGATACGGCAATGGCTTATTTAGATGATATCATCTCCGGAAGTCGTACATTTAAAGATGGGTTAGAAAAACTCGACAAAATATTGAATGTACTCGTTACAGCCGGACTGACGCTCAACTTAAGTAAATGCCACTTTTTCAAAAAAAAGATAGATTACCTAGGGTTCGAGATTTCTCAATCGGGAATCGAACCAGGTACGAAGAAGGTCAGCTGCATCAAAGCATTCCCGACGCCTACAAACATTAAATCCGTAAGAAGCTTTGTTGGTATGGCCAGTTTCTTTCGTAGGTTTGTGAAAGGATTTGCAAGCATTATTAGACCACTGATGAATTTATTGGCGAAGAAAGAAGATTTCGTTTGGACTTCGGAGCAACAAAGAGCATTCGACGAGATCAAACTTAAATTGTCATCACGACCAATATTAGCGATCACAGCACTCACAGTGTGAGTGCGAAGACAGAGGTTCACACGGACGCCAGTCAACATGGATTGGGAGCAGTCCTTTTCCAAAAACAAGAAGATGATCGAATGCATCCGATCAGTTATTTTAGTCGTAAGACGACGAGCGACAAAGCCAAGTACCATTCGTATGAATTAGAGGCCCTCGCAATCGTGTGTGCGCTGGAAAAGTTTAGAGTATACCTAATTGGACTCGAATTTACAATTAAAACAGATTGTAATAGCCTCAAACTTTTGGAGAGTAAAAGGGATTTGAATCCTCGCATCGGGAGATGGTTTGTTAGATTATCGGAATTCAACTACCACATCGAATATTTAAAAGGAGAAAACAATTGCGTCGCAGATGGATTGAGCCGATTCCCGGTCAATCCGGCCGACGAAACTCCGATCGTGGGAATACCGATTCTGGGTATTAACGTAAATACCGACTGGATAGCGGCTATGCAGCGAGCAAGCCCGGAAATTCTCGCCGTAAGAGGCAAATTAGAAGACGGAGATGAAGAGACACATAAAAAATTCACAATGTGTAACGCCAGAGTGTTTCGAGTGACAAAAGGACGATGGCGGTTATTCGTTCCAACCGAACTAAGGCACGAGGTGGTCGCAACGGCTCACAAGAGCCTTGCACATCTGGGCATCGACAAAACCCTCTCCAAACTAAAGGAAACTTACTATTTTCCAGGAATGCGTGATTATGTCACGACTTACATTAATCGCTGCATCAATTGCTTATTTTATAAAGCGCAAACGGGTAAGAAGCCCGGGTATCTCCATCCCATAGAAAAAGGTAGTATTCCTTTTGATACAATCCACGTTGACCACTTGGGACCTTTCGTTAGGACAACACGGGAGAACAAATATGTATTAGGTGTTACCTGCGCTTATAGCAAATACGTTATGTTGGAAGCCATCGCGAGCACAAGAACGGACGAAACGATTGCAGCATTGAAAAAATTAATGCACCACTATGGAAAACCACGACGACTCATCAGTGATCAGGGAGCTGCCTTCACTTCAGGGAGATTTAAGGAATTTTGCTGTGAGTTCGAAGTAACTCACGTACTGATTGCAGCCGGAACTCCAAGGGCTAATGGCCAGATAGAAAGGGTGAATAGCGTAATTTTGAATTGTTCACCGACAATCACAAACGATATGGAACACAGCGATTGGGACGAGAAGATCTATGAAGTTCAGTGGGCCATAAATAACAGCACTCATCGGATCACCAAACAAACACCAGCCGAACTCATTTTCAATTATAAGCCAGTTGGAAAAGAAGACTCGCTGCTCACTCGCGAAATACAAGAGATCAATCGACAATTTGGAGTCGAAGAAGAACGAGAGAACGTCTCAGATTTACTAGAAAAAAATAAAGAAGCCCTTTGCAAACAATTCAACAAGAAACGCAAGTGCGCGGAAAAATTGGAATCGGGACAATTGGTATTAGTACGGTACGAAGCACCTTCCACCGGAGAAAGTCGAAAATTAGTAGAAAAGTACCGTGGACCATATGAGGTTGTCAAAGAAATCGGTAATGATCGGTACCTCATCCAAGACATCGAAGGGGAACAGCAGAGTCAGCGTATTTATAAAGGCATTATAGCCATTGATTGATTGAAAATCATTCCCAGAGGAGAGTAACGCAAGATCAAGCATCGCCGAGGACGCCGACAATAGTCAGGACAGCCGAATTGAGGAAATGCTTTATTTAAACAAAAGCTTTAAACAAAAAGCTACCTTGTCGTTATGGAGATGAATAATATTGTTCAGTTGTTAATCGAGAGTGAAGAAAAGCGGACGCGTTTGTATCGCAACGAATCGAATAAAGATTCTTTCTTTCTAAAAGTGACTCATTAATTCATCAAAAGTAATTAATAAACATCTTGACGACTTGTTCCACTCCGGGAGTGCGACACATCAACTAGCCCAATCTGCCTAGCAGTTTGGTCTGAATCACGCGCAGAGTGGAAAACCTAAGACCTTTGCTTAAGATAATATGGAAAGGCATACGCAAGTCAGATGGCAGTAAAAAATCCTTTCATCGAGTACTAACAATATAGTTTATTGATCATTTTTATATGCAAGAGAATTTGGATGATATTGAATTTACAAATTTAATTATTTTGACCTGACTCCCTCCCCTTAACCACTCCGTGTGGTTAGTCCCTCCAGATCATTCTATGTTTCGCTTTCATATCGTCTTTCGTTTTTCCTACCGATCGTCTTTTGTTTTACCTTACGATTGTATTTTGTTTTCCTTCCATATCGTACTTTGTTTCCCCAACAGTTTGTCTTCTGTTTCCCCAACAGTTTGTCTTCTGTTTCCCCAACAGTTTGTCTTCTGTTTCCCCAAAAGTTTGTCTTCTGGTTCCCCAACAGTTTTTCTTCTGTTTCCCCAGTAGATCATCTTTTGTTTCCCCTCCTGATCGTATTTTGTTTCACTTCCCAATTGCCTTTTGTTTTCTCTCCTGATCGAGGGGTTAACCACTCCGTGGAGTTAGTCCCTCCAGATCATCCTTTGTTTCCCCTTCAAATCGTCATCTGATTTTCATCGCGATCATCTTCTGTTTTTCGTCCTGATCGTCCTGTATGTCCCATCCCGATCGATTGTTGTTTAACTTCCCGATTGCCCTTTGTTTTTTCATCTGATCGTGGAGTTAGCCTCTCCGTGGGCTTAGCCACTCTGGGGGTTCTTTAGGTTCTTTAGGTTCTTTAGGTTCCAAAATTTCCAAAAATTTTCAAAAAATTTCAAAATTTTCAAAAAATTTCAAAATTTTCAAAAAATTTCAAAATTTTCAAAAAATTTCAAAATTTCAAAAAATTTCAAAATTTTCAAAAAAATTCAAAAAATTTCAAAATTTTCAAAAAAATTCAAAATTTCAAAAAAAAAAAAATCCAAAAATATTCAAAATTTTCAAAAAATTTCAAAATTTTGATTCTTGACACGGCGGCGGCGGCGGTGAGATCTTTTGATAATATAGAGAGATATATATTTAAGGTTCTTTAGGTTGCTTAAAAAATACTGTCTATATCTGTCTAAAGGCTTGGGGCTAGCCCCACCCCTTTCCGCCAAGCCTCGAGCCCGAATTATTCTAAGTCCTTTTCCAAAAACATAGGTCCCCCAAGGCTGCGGGCACCTTGGGAGGGGGGGGGGGCACCTTTGGTTGGGGGGCGATTGCGACCGCGCGCTGCGCGCGCTCGCAATCGCCCCCTACCCAAGGGTGCCACCTCCGAAGGGTGCCCCCCGTAGGGTGACACCCCCCCTCCCCCTCCCCTCCCCTCCCCCCCTTCCACCAAGCCCTGAGCCCGAATTATTCTAAGTCCCTCGATTCTTGACACGGCGGCGGCGGCGGCGGCGGCGGCGGCGAGATCTTTTTATAATATAGAGATATATATATATATATATATATATATATATATATATATATATATATATATATATATATATATATATATATATATATATATATATATATACTAAGATTGTATTGTGGCTTGCGCGCTGGGCGCGCTCGCAATCGCCCCCCACCCGACGGTGCCCCCCCCCGCAAGGGTGCCGCCTCGTAAGGGTGCCCCCCGCCCTTGGGGGACCTATGTTTTTGGAAAAGGACCTAGAATAATTCGGGCTCGGGGCTTGGCGGAAAGGGGTGGGTCTAGCCCCAGGGGCTAGCCCCAAGCCTTTAGCCCCACCCCCTTCCGCCAAGCCCCGAGCCCGAATTATTCTAAGTCCCTCGATTCTTGACACGGCGGCGGCGGCGAGATTTTTTATAATATAGAGAGATATATATATTGTGACGAGGCGTTAGTACACGCTCGCATCAACGCGCTGGGCCTAGGGTGCTCGTGCACCGAGGCCTCACTAAAGCCAGCGTAGCAACCGAATCGTTCCTCGTCATGGTAAACCCGTAGCGTTATTCGAACGTTTGACTGCCGTGAATATTACGTTTACAGGATTCTCGGTTAGAGCAAAGGGCCGGGAAGACGCTCGCGACGTCGGAGGATGGAAGGAGAGAGACAGCGGAACAACGCGACGATCGACAAAGTCGATCGATGGCAGGCCGTGACCCCCACCCCGGACGTCCGAGGCACGCGTAACCCGGCATTGCGTGCGATAATTACCGAAAAGATTTAAGTTAGCCCGGGAGCGTCCCACGAGAGACCCCGAAAGAGTTTTGAGTTAGCCCGGGAGCGTCCCACGAGAGACCCCGGAAGAGTTAGCAAGTTTAGCTCCGAGCCGCGAGAAGAGACAATAGCCTCCGGCGAGTAACTCCAGTCAGATTTGAAAAGGAAAGAATAGAAAGAAGATCGCGCTCGAGCAGTACTCGCGCATCTTCAATAGATTTTGTTACCGCGTCGAGCGTGTCGCAACGTGTTTCCGCGAGTATTAGCGAACCGTGCGCGTGCCGACGGTAGGAATAGTGATCGAAACAATAATTGTCCGCGTGGAAGCCGCTTCGCTAGAATTTTCGTGAGAAGCAGAGACTCGAGAGGACCGGCATCGCAGCGAGGATCGAGGCCAGAAGCGTAGGAAAAAGGTAGGCGCACGTGGTGCACCATTTGTATTACCCGCGTCTGTAAAATCATCCTCGGTTTTGTCGGCTTTCCCGAGTAGGAAAATTAACTCATTGAAAAATCGAAGCGTCGCGTGCGTAATAACCGCGAATCTTTGTTCGGACTCGAGTCGTATTTTTGTACTTAATTTGTTGCGTGATATTTTCCTGATTGTTGAATAAATTATTGTTTTGTTATTTTGGAAAATAGAGCTCGCGTTCGCTTAATTAATTTTGCATTTGCCTCGAACTGCACCCCTTTCCAGCTAGCCGGTCAACCGGTGAAGAACTAAAGAAGAATAGTAAGTTTCCCTGGCTTTCGGGAAAATAATAGAGAGCCTGGCGCCCAGCAAAAACAAGTAAATAGTGTGGAAAGTGCGGAGAGAATAAAAGTGCGTAAAATTCTGGGCGTCGTTATATTTGTTCGGCGCTCCTCGTGAAGTCGCCGAAATACTTCCACGAGGGGCACGTCACAATATATATATATAAAGAACCTAAATCAACTAAAAAGAAATTCTCGCATTTAAAGGTGAAAAAATCAGTAACAAATCAAAATCTTGGATGTTGAAGAAAAAAATGCAGATTACAAAAATCGAGATAAGAAATTAGTGAAAAATAAATTTCAACATCTCTAAAAATTAAATGCAGTATTTGGCGAGTTTCTACGGTTAATATGAACATTCAATAATGATAAACTATATAGGATACTTGGCAAACTCGCCAAGTACTTCCGTTTAATTTTTTGAGATGTTGACTGTTGAAAAAAGACCTTGGTCACAGCGCGGCAGCAAGTCGCGGGGCTTAGCTTGCGCTCACAAAGCCGCGAATTTCGTTTCCCCTTCCAGCGACGTCAGTTCTCTCACGGTTGCTTCGGTGTGTGGACGTCTTTTTCGGGAATCACGGTTTTTCGTTGTGCTAATCACGGTCAACTCATCAGGGTTTTCTCAAGTTTCTCAGTGAAATTATTGTGCTCTCACTTTAGTCTAATCTCATCGGGATATACTTTCATTTGGCTCATCACATCTCGATTAATAGAATCGACAAATCGGAGATCGCGTGCTCGCGTCGTGATACAGCACGCGCGGGCTTCTAATACATTTGGAACTCTCGTGAGGAGTTAATATAATCCTTGCGAGCTCTCTTGGCTCGGAACGATACAGCGTTTACGTGTCACCTCATCGGACATTCTCACAGTGTAAACAAAGGTGCAGCTCAAGGACTTTCACAACGTTCAGACTGCTCAAGGACACGCTCAACGGTTAAAACTCGCGCAAGTCAGTGTAAAATCCGTTAGTAATTAGTGAATAAATAATATTTTTTGTTTTCCCAATTCGCCACGTGTTCCTGTCGAAATTTATTTATCACCTGCGTCCAGTGTTGCCAGAACCGAATTTCTTTTCGTACTAGATGGTAGCACCAAAACGTAATAGAACGTAACAGCTCGCGAAAACATTGCTTGAACTCAATAATCCCTGTTACAACTTATTGTTTATCTATTTTAGTGGCACATTCCAACACCAGAAGACGAGTTAATATTCAATAGGCTAAAAAACTAGGGATTGGATGAAAATACACAAATACCTATTATGCAGAAAATAACATTGTTTTTTATTTTCATTTGCTTGAGTTACAAAATGAGTATTTTGGTGTAGCCGATAGCCGTTTAACGTGTGCCGCATATCTTTATTCATTATTATGACAATGGTAACCAATATATAATACCTAAAACAGTAATAGGTGGATTTATACTAGATTGCTCGAAACTCGAGAGTACGACGTATTAACAAAGACGTTTACAACTAATCAACAACTTTTTGCTTCGTTAGTTGTTTTTGGTATAGCATTAACAATATTGAGGTTGCCTTTTCAACAAGGAAGCGTTTGGTTTCCAAGAAAAGCATGCATTACCACCCAGAAGTTCTTTTGCATGCATAACGCTATCACACGTGTCAATATGCAGTCTATTACGTGTCTTAGTTTTCATTAAGTTCAGCTGCGAGAATACCCGTTCTGCTGCCGCGGATGAATGAGGTAAGGAAAGGAGTCCTTTGACTAGTGTCGTAAGATTAGGGAACATCAGCTCTTTCAATTGATTTTTCAGCCGGAAGATATGCGTCCAAAAATCTTCCAGTGTGTCGTCCTTATGAGGTTTTAGTTCGTTAATATCAGAAAGAAGTCGCCACTCACCGTTCAATTTCTCAATGTCGTCCACGAGTTGAGGAAAAAATGATAAAGCTTGTGTAGCAATGCTACTGATCTCGCCAGATAGGGCTGTTTCAGGGTTAAAGTAGCTGACGAACGTAAGAACTGGATCTTCAAAATTAAATCGCTTTCTTATTTGGTCAGAAAGCGCAATGTAGAATGCCAAAACTTGTCCTTTAAAGTTTTGCAACTCGTGTGGATCTATGTTTTGATTTGTAAATAGGATTTCAGTTTTGGCTCCAAAATACATCTTATCAAGCTCGATGAAAATTTTTGGATTATCCGGTATGACTGATTTTATCGGTACTTTATCGAGATGTTCTTTTCGTATGTAATTTCTGAGTATATTTCTATACAAGTCTTTCACTCGGTTCAGTAAAAGATGCAGTTTAGGCTTTTCAGCTTGGAACTCTAGATTCAATCGGTTCACTGTGTCGAGGACATAAGACAGGAACGTGAAATATATTTTATAGATAGGGTTTTTGAGATGAGCAAGAATCATCTCTGTCGAAGGCAAGTTATCTTCAAAGCATTCATGCGTGAAAAATAGCGTCAGAGCATCCCAATTTTCTAACACTCGGTCTACCGCAGCCTGTAGTAAAAAAAATAGCAGTTTTTATCGAATTATATCTATTATATCAATAGTCTAAAGATTCGGATAGTTCGAGGTATGAAGGCAGTCTGTGGAAAAAGAAATATTTTTCACGTCAAAGATACTTATTGTGAGAAGTTTTAGATTACAGCTCCTGAGGAAAAAATGTTGTTAATCATTAAATCGATTGACCGTGGGAAGACCCTGCACTTACTTGTAGAGAGAGCCATCGGGTTTGACAAGGATGCAATAATTTGTGGGGTTTCAGGTTTACAAAACACTGGAACTCTTGTAATCTTGTCTGTCTATTGCTGCTATGTGAAAAGTAGTTATAGATTCCTGTGATTAGATCTTCCAAACTTCTCGGCAACTTCTTTGCTGCTGCAGATGAATACAGATGGACAGAATGGCAGACGCATCCAAGAACGAACAGATTGGGTATAATTTGTTTGAAACGGGCCTGTACCCCACTGATATTGCTCATCATCACAGAGGCATTGTCGGCAGCAAAACCAATCATATTCGTTATTGGGACGTCGTGGTCTTTGAAGTATTTGCAAATTGTATTAAACAAAGATTCCGCGGTGCAGGATTCCACTTTAATCAGCCCAAAAAATATGTCTTTGCATCGGTCCTCGTCATAGAATCTTGCTACAATGGCTAGGGATTTCTCCGTACTTACATCTGTAGTCTCGTCAATAATGATCGAGAATACATTCCGTTTAAGCTTTTCTGAGAGTTGGTCCATTTGCTCTTTTGCGCAACGCATTCTTTCGTTAGACTTGTAGCTTTAGTTCGACCACACTTGAAAGAAGTCGCAATTTTCGAATCGGGACACACCGAGGCAATAAGCTTTGGTAAGTGATCCATTAAAGCAAATGGCAAATTATGCTCATGTAGGAACATAGTCATCTTCAACTCTCCAGATTTGACTAAGTTCACTGATTTGTGCTGGTCATCGTCAAAAAATGACTTTATTTGAGGAGTGTTTGCGGCCTTCTTAACATTATCTGTATGAGTAGTTGTGGTCTCATGACGTTGAAGATGCGTGATTCCGCCGTTGATAGCTTTGAGGCACGATGTGCAATATGGTTTGTCTGAGTTTGATTCTAGCCACGCGAAGTTAGTTTTCCATTTGTCTTTGAATTTTTGCTTATAGGTTTTTTTTTCACTGTCGATCCTTTGTCATTGTCAACTGGATCAACACTATCGTCGGTGTAATTCGACTCATCGGGGCAACTACAAGAGTACAATATACAAAATAAACGCACTTAAAAACCAGGAAAATAATGTTAAGCTTTTTTTTTACAACAGATTCTCGGCCACACTTTTCCTCTGTTACTATTGTCATTCTTCTGCGTTTATTTGAGCGCTCGTATGACATGATATTGTCAGTTTCTAAATGAGGTAGCTCGTCGGATGACGATTCGATATTGATCGGCTCAATTAACTGTGTGTTCTCACTCTGCTTTGTATTATCTTGAGGTAACCTGCAAATATGGTATATTAAATTAATACCTTCATCATTGATTACTTAAACACGGAGAAAATAAGTCTGCGGGAGGAATCAACATTAGAATGTATGGTGAACAATTTGCAGATGATGAATTAAAAAAATATATAGACAAGCTTCTCAATAATTTAAAGCTTCTACTTACTGTTTGCCAGTGACACACATAGATTTTATACGTATTTCTCTTGTCTCGCGCTCTATTTGGTCAGATGACGATGGACCCGCCTCAGCAATGACATTAGCATCAGTTGCTTGTGTAGGCACCTGCCTGCTCTCTTTTGGTATCGTTATAAGGAATCTAAGGAAAACATTGCAATAATAATAAATTTCTTAAATCCGTAGCAGGTATGCGCTGTGAAAAAAACACTGGAAAAACAGAGGCCAGCCACCGAAAAAACACCAGTGAACACTGAGTGCTTTCCGAATATTGAAAACACAGGGATTTTGTTCGAAAGCACCGAAAATACGTTTGTTAGTTATGAAAATGCCGTGTTTCACGATTTTTCAAAATACAGCTGCAAGCGAAAAGACACAGCAGTACACAGCACTTTCTTGGTTCGAGGTCAATCATTTTTAAGTGCTTTCGATCAAAATCTTGGTGATTTTAAGATTCGAAAAGCACTTGGTGCTTTGTCGGTGATTCGTCGGTGTTCGAACTTGCTACGAATACTCGAGACGTAAGCGGTTGAGTGAATAATATGTGAATAAATATCGCAAGTAAAAATTAAAATCTTAAGAAGAAGTAAATAAAACAACGAAAAGTCAAATAGAAGAAAATAAAGAAAGAAATGGAATTGGTTAATACATTTTTCAAGTGGAACTCAAGATCTTAAAAAGGAGCAATTAAAAGTTGAGGTTATGTTTCCATACTAAATGTTATAACTTACCTTTTCATTTTGATGTTGAATTTGTGTATTATTTCCGAGCACTGGAGCTATGAGCTATGAGATTTGAGCATGATATGCTATAACGCTATACGCAATACGCTACGAGACAAATTAATAATGTCCATACACTCGATATAAAATCGCGTAAGCTAACATTCAACGTCGGAATTTTAGTCGTAGTTCATCGTAGTGTAGCCGTTTGCATAGAAAATTTAGTTTGCATAGAAGATTTGGCATAGAAAATTTTGCACGAGGCGGAATAAATATGATACAATCCTTGCACTGCGCATGTTACACTCAAGGACTGCAGCCAATCACGAATCATATAGAACACAATGGTCGATCGGCGATTGGCTGTGCAAATTACGCGTTCTGCGAAGTACGCTCCATGCGACCACGTGGTGCAGCTCAACATTTAGACTAGCGGTGCCAGCCCGAGTTACTTTTTCAAAAACGTTTTTCCAACTTTTTTTTTTTTTTTTTTTGCACTCATTTTACGAAAACGTAATAGATAAACGGAGGGCGTAATAGCGTACTAAATTATTTAAAAGCGTAATAGATCTATTACAATTGTAATAGACTGGCAACACTGCCTGTGTCGTCTCGAATCCGAAGAAACCTAGCATTACTCAACATTAACATTTATTTTTCACTAATTTCTTTTCTCGATTTTTGTAATCTGCATTTTTTCTTCAAAATCCAAGATTTTGTTTCGTTACTGATTTTTTCACCTTTAAATGCGAGAATTTCTTTTTAGTTGATTTAGGTTCTTTAGGTTCTTTGAGTTATTTATTTAAGGTTCTTTAGGTTACTTAAAAAATACTGTCTATATCTCTCTATATTATAAAAAGATCTCGCCGCCGTCGCCGCCGCCGCCGCCGCCGTGTCAAGAATCGAGGGACTTAGAAAAATGCAGCTCAAACCAGCGTAAGGAGGGGGGGGGGGTTCTGACGGGTTGAGTGACGGGGTTTCTGACGGGGTGGAGAGGTTTCTGACGGGTTGAATGACGGGGTTTCTGACGGGGTGGAGGGGGTTTCTGACGTAGTGGGGGGTGGGGGGGTTCTGAGCGGTTGAGTGACGGATTTTCTGACGGAGTGGGGGGGTTTCTGAGGGGTTGAGTGACGGGGTTTCACATTCAAATTTCAAAAATTTTCACAAGCCCGGATTGGGGGGAGATTGCGAGCGCGCGCAGCGCGCGAGCCACGATAAAATCCTAGTATATATATATATATATATACCAGGATTTTGTTGTGGCTCGCGTCACAACAAAATCCACAATAAAATTCTAGTATATATATATATATGCGAGTGCGCGCAGCGCGCGAGCCATAACAAAATCCTGGTATATATATATATACCAGGATTTTGTTATGGCTCGCGCGCTGCGCGCACTCGCAATCGCCCCCCACCCAAGGGTGCCCCCTCCGTAGCCCCCCCCCCGAAGGGTGCCCCTCCCAAGGGTGCCCCCCCCCCCCCCCCCCGAAAGGTGCCCACAGCCTTGGGGGACCTATGTTTTTGGAAAAGGACTTAGAATAAGGCTTGGGACTAGACCCAGGGGCTGGGTCTAGTCCCAAGCCTTTAGCCCCACCCCCTTCCGCCAAGCCCTGAGCCCGAATTATTCTAAGTCCCTCGATTCTTGACACGGCGGCGGCGGCGGCGGCGAGATCTTTTTATAATATAGAGATAGAGATATGTTGAACAAGATGTACTTGACTTGCTGCAGATATTTTTAGTTTATTTCACAACTTTTTGTGCTGATACATTTTTTATGGCTCGAGTTTTTGAAACACTGTTTTTTATTGGGGTGTTGATACCACTCACATACATGTTCTTGTCTCAATTTTTTTACATATTGTGTTTTTTGGGGGTAATATAATAGTTTGAGGCATTTACTTGATCGCATCTGAAATCATTAGAATAAAAATACATTCGATTATTTTTCAACGAAATCAATCATTTCAATCGTTATATACAGTAAACATACCATTGTTCTGCAATAATAAGCGTAACATTTTTTTTTTTTTTACAGAACTACTTGCATAACCTTACAGCATTACTTTTGTCGGGACATGAACTAGGCAAACTTTTATTAACGATGAACAGCGTGACTTTTGCGTGTAACTATAAGTCACGAGAACTTTGTGTAATTTTAAGGAAAAAATAAAAGTCAGGTGGAGTTTGTGACTTTAATATTGATACAAAAGTCACAATTGTGTGTGATGCTAGACGTGGCGTTTTTAAAATTAAAAATGTAATGTTATTAATATAACTCCTGTTTTTTTAATTATTAATTTTAATATAAACATTATCTTTTTTATAATAATATTACAGGATATGGACGAACCATTTAGGATTTTGATCATAAATTTATGATAGTACTTTGTAAATTCGGGAACCGAAGTCAGTATTCGGAATAGGAGGATTTAAAAAAATCATTTTCTATCAGTTATTTTTACCAGAGAAGTTTTTACACTTATCTTTATTCATCAAATCATTAGCCTTCGACTCCCAAGCTTCCAATGTCAGCCAATAAAATACTGTACCTCTTGGTAAATGAATTATCAGAACTGGGACAGATAAAGAGTGATCTTCAATTTTTATGCATAATAAGTTTCTTTTGTGAATTAATTGAATAAAATCGGTGTTTATTCAGTGATTAACTGAGATTTGCGTACTCCAGTTGTCAATGCAACCTGCAGGCTCTCAATATCATTTAGCCATAGCATCAGTTTATATACATTTTGCAAATTCAGTGCCTTTCTATCTGTTTCTATGTTTATTATTCACTCTCAAGTTTCTAATATCATCTACTAAATTTTAGTTTATATTTATTCAATCATATCCAATCTCCCAAAGTCATTCAGTATTATTCGGTATCTATTGTTGATTCAAATTGTCTTAAAAAATAATAAAGTGGTTTTCAATTTATGTGCGTAACAAGTTTCAGTAATTTATACACATAAAAAGTTAAATTTTAAAATAAGTAAAAAAAAAAAATCAGTGGTTATTCAGTAATTAACTCAGACTTGTGTATAAATGTTTTTACCAATTTGCAACAAACACCATGCAGCAAACGAGTTAATTTGTATTCGGTAATTTATATGATTTCTATTTGTTGGTTCATGATTGAATCCCAAGCTCACATTGTCATGGAGTAAAATACTGGGTCTCTTGATATACCTAATTATCAGAATTTAGATAAAATCAATTCATAGTGTTTTTAATTTATAGGGAACCAAAGTTTTATTATTGAATAAATTTAATAAGGTCAGTGACCATTCAGTGCTTAAGAAGACCCACCCTGGTAAAAATAATATATAGAGACTGATACAGATCAATAGAATTTGAGTGGGATTTAATTGTATGTTATCATTTCTATCTATTCGGACTTAGATCAATTTATACAAATTGATACGTTGTTATTAATTTCCTATAGTTTTCATTTTCTATGGGTTAAATATGATAGATACGTTATCGGTATGTATGGGGCACTAACGGATTTATAATATTTTATATTGAATTTACGTTTTGTCCCTTGTGAATTTTAATCTGTTTGTGGTGTATCGTGTTATATCGTAAATATATGACTCAACGTTAATTGTTCACCATCAAAGATGCATCAATAGAGTGATACTATCATTTTTTATCGTTTCACAATTATAGCAAGTATATCGGAATAAATCAAGAGACGCGGTAGCGTCTCGACGCCAAGTATTCAAAGAAAATTTGTAATGTCTTACGAGACTCCTCACGACCGAGACGCTAGCGCTACTCTTATTATTTGGACGTTCGCCCTTTTTCGTCTGCTACAAAATTCTAACTGGAATTATGTCAGTCGAAACGTCGCGGACGCCAAATGTATCAGGCTCAATATTTTTTCTTTATTTTTTTCTTTCCAATGAGCCCCGGTTCAATCAAATCGGTGCCAGCAAAGCTAATATCTGGCCACTTACAATTTGGATTCTGTCGAAATTTTTCATTCTGTCCACACTCACACATCGAATTTGCCCGACGATATACGTGCATGGCGGGTACCAGCACACTCACATGTCATTTGTAACTCTAATTATCTCAGGCAATACATCGCGGACGCTAAATGTTTCAGCCCCAATATTTTTTTATTTTTTCCCCCCTTTTTAATGAGACCGGTTGCGATAAAAACGGTTCCCGAAGTGCTAATATTTGGCCAATATTTCACAATTGACCGAACTCACACATCGAAACAGATTTGTCCGTTCGCATATACGTGTGCATACGTGTGAATAAAAACGCACACATAACACAACTGGTGGCGCCGGGCTCCCGCAGCGGCAGCCCGAAAAAGTTGCGGCGATCGTCTGCTAACCGGCTCGCAATTATTACTATATTATCTACTACACAAGAACAGTCTGCTGAAAACTTGTATTTTTGTTCTGAATTAGTATTTTTGTTCTCAATTAGAAACTAATTGCAATTATTTTGCAATTATTATAATATTTGTAATGTTTGGTATCGTCGTCTCGAGCTGAATATATATAAGTAGTAAGCGGTGCGCTATGGCGACCCCCACTCCTATCCCCACTCCTACCCCCACTCCTTATTCCCCCACGCTCTTCGGTTCGCCGAAGTGCGGCGGGGGAGAGAGTTGGTGGTCGAAGTGGGGGTATGAGCGCTGTGTCGTCATAACGCACCGCTTTTTCGAACAGTTCCTGGTCCGAAAAAGTGGGGATAGGAGTGGGGGGTGCAAGGGATCATCATAGCGCACCGCCAAATATTATTATTATTATTATTATCATTATTATTATTATGTTTCGTAAAATGCCCGACCGGCCCCGCAGGGCTCCGACTCACCTACAGGACGGGCGGGTTAATAAAAATCATTCTGCCTGACTGCTCCTCCAACCCGGAGGTAAGCAGTCAGGTCAGTCCAGAATCGTGTGACCTAAGTAGACGGAGCGAACCCAGAATGACCGCCTTCTGCATTCGACCCGCAAGTGAGTCGGCTTTCTGCCGACAGGCGGGGATGATCTTAATGTTCGTGACAAACGACGGCTTCATTCCGCCGAGAACGCCGATTATGAGTACCACCAGCTTGACCGTGTACCCTCGGTATAGCCCGCGAAGCTCGAAAAGGAGATCCTGATATTTCGTCCGCGTGTCGTCTTCTTTAGTAGCGATGTTAGACTCGCCCGGAGCCGAGAACTCGATGAAAAAGATCGCATGTATCTCGTGGTCGAAGACGACAATGTCAGGTTTATTGGCTGTTATTTGCCTGACAGTGGGAAATGAATAGTTCCAGTAAATACGGCACTTCTCATTTCCCACGACGGACTCAATATCTCCAGGGGCGTAGGGAAGCAGTGGCGTCTCGTCTACCCCGTAAGAGTGTCGAAGGTGGTAGTACAACACTCTTAGGGCCGCATTATGGCGATGGATATAGCCAGAGACCGCATAGTTGGGACATGCAGATAGTATGTGCATGAGTGTCTCTGGCGATCGTTTGCAGGCCCTGCACCGTATGTCAGGGACCTGCATACCCATCACCTGGCTCTGGTAGACGAGCGTGTTAATTACGCCATCCTGGCAGGCAATGATGAATCCCTCGGTCTCAGACATCAGACCGGCTGACTGTAAGAATGTAAAAGTCAGCCGAGCAGACAAGTCCATGCTGTCGATGTGCCGAAAGAACACTCCGTGCATGGCCTTGCCCACGTGCCGCTCGAGCAGAGTATTATGCTCGGCGGCTCTGATGGTGCTCCTACGCCGGGACGGTTCCAGGTCGATGATGGAATTAATCGACCTTCTGCCGCCCCGACCAACACGAAATTCCAAACCGAGGTTTTCTGCCGCCTTCTCTACCGCCATGTATAAAAACGCCCCAACCCCCGTCCTTTCATGATCATTCACGAAGGACAGGAGAGGATTCGCACTTCCGATTACGTCGCAAGCTACACCGAGGACCAAACGATCATGCAGGCACTCCAATCCAAGTAGGCCCCTTCCACCCATGTGACGCGGGAGGTATATACGGGGCACGGAAGATCTAGGACGAAGACTCCTATGGATGTTTATCATCTTGCGTGTGCTGGCGTCGAGTTCACGCAGCTCGTCTCGCCTCCATTTCACTACCCCGAAAGAGTAGAGAAGGACTGGGACGGCAAGCATGTTGGTAGCGCGATCTTGTTCCGCCCAGACAATTCGGAACTCCAAATTTGCCTAAGCCGCTGCCTATACCTGCCGCGGAGAGTCTCCTTGACTGCTGCAGCGTCCTGTAATGGATTCTGCAACACTCCGAGGTATTGATAAGACTCTCCGGCGTTAAGGTTCTTAATGACGCTCCCGTCCACGAGCTGCGCATCCTCCGCAAGACGCCCAGATCTTCCGCGTACTAAATGGACCACTGCGCATTTGTCCAATCCGAAGGCCATGCCAATATCTCGCGAGTAGGTATCCACTACGGCGAGTGCGAGGTTGAGATCGCTCTCACCGGAGGCGTAGAGCTTCAGATCATCCACATAAAAAAGGTGGGTGATCTTGTGCCTCCAGTTGCCGACAGGTCCACACCTGTACCCGCGAGTTTGGCGCAGGGCGAGAGATAGCGGCAATAGTGAGATGCAAAATAGGAATGGGCTTAAGGAGTCTCCTTGAAAGACCCCCCTCCTGTACTGAACCAACTCTGTGGACTGAGTTGCCCCACCGATGGAAATGGTGAAGCGAGTCCTCCAGAGCGGTAGTAGGTGTTCTATGCATCTCACTATGCGGGGATGTACCGCAAGGCACTCGAGGAGCCTCACAACGAGCTGATGCGACGTTGTGTCGAATGCCTTGCGGTAATCGATCCATGCCATGGACAGGTTGCGTTTGTACTGGACTGAGTCCTGTGTGACGGATCGATCTATCAACAGATATTATTATTATGTTTCGTAAAATGCCCGACCGGCCCCGCAGGGCTCCGACTCACCTACAGGACGGGCGGGTTATTATTATTATTATTATTATTTTATTTATTATTTATTTTATTATTATTTTCAATTATTGTTATATATTTCTTAAATAATTAATATTTTTAAAATTTTTCAATTGTTGTTATTGAAAAAATAAGGGAGAGGTTTCAACGACGGTTCGAGCACGAATGGCGCGCGTATGAAACGTCTACTTAATGTCATGCACTATGGCCAACTATGCTCCTACCCCCCCCCCCCCCCCCCCACTCCTTTTTTCTTCCACACCGCGGTTTTTTTTCACCAAAGTGTGGGGGGTGAGAGTGGGGATAGTAGTGCGGATAGGAGCGTTTAATTTAATTTGAATTAATATTTAAAAAATAAGTTTTAAACATTTTTTTTTTCTTAAATTACTCACCTTTTTGTGGGTAGGTACCAGATCCTCTTCGTTTCCCCGTAGCCACATTCTGCAGCACCACCAACATGACCACCACAATCCTCCACCACCATTTGTTTTAGCACTTATACTATTTAACTATACTAAGACTATAATATAAAAAGCACTAACACTATACAAATCCTACGCCTCGTCCACAAAGCCATCATCGGGCTCACCATAGTCATAGGGTACATCGAGTTCGAGGGCCTCGATGATGTACCCTCCTATATCAAGATCATCAAACCGTACGTCATATAGACGAATACACGGCAGATTATCGCTGATTTTTATAATACTACCCATGAAAAGCACACAATCACTTAACACCTCCTCGACGTCTACGTCAGCGGCACTGATGGGCACGGGTTCGTAGGGTTGCCTTAGAACTATGGCGCGCAAAGTCTCAAGAGCGTCGTGTGCCGAGGGATTGTCACTATCTATATTTGCGACCCCGTGCACACTGCACTCTATCAGCAGAGCAGGCATAGATAGCGCAAGGGCATGGACTCTGTACAGCTCGTCCTTAAGGCAAAAAACGACCCTACTCTCGTCCACTAAAAAAACCTCGGCGCACACACCATCATCGTCGAGACGCGCCAGTTCACACCGTAATCCGATATTGTTACGGAATAGAATGCACGCTTCACCGGGCCGTGCAGGATCATCGGGACTGAAGACCCATTGACTACGATAAGTACCGTAAAAATCGGTGATTATCTCTGATAGCGTCGAGTACGCGACGCACATATAATCGAACCGCACTAATATTGACGCGAAACTATTTACCGCAACAACACTACACAAAAAACCTTCCGCTAGCTCGTTTAAGTCATAACGATGATACATTTTGAAAGTATTATTCGCGCGCGACTGCTGAAGAAAGACTAATGAGCTATTATGTATAAAGATGCTGCGCACCCTTTCCATATACATTTTTCCTATCCTAAAAAGATGTATCAGCATCTTTTTACACGTGAGAGATCGCCCAGGGTCGATTCGCGGATCGTTTTCCCGACGCGGTGTCAGCATTTTTACTAAACGTTACGAAACGATGTTTCTTTGCAGACCTCTTAAGAAGAAGATACGCATGAAACATTATTTCAATGTACTCTAACTTTTATATTCTAAAATTGCTAAGACTCATGCCACTGCTCCACAGCCTATACATATTCGAAATATTCGATTTTAATGGGGCTGCCAATCACTGTGCTAGTGAAGGGAAAAAGTACAGTGATTGGCACCCTTCGGAAATGGCATCTCTAAGGGCTGAACAAGAGGGATCAATAATCGCCGTTCATCTTCGAGCAATACTTTAGGAAATACGGGGTAAAATGCATCGTTTTAGGACGCTGTCTGCATCTAAGACGTATTCACGGCTGTTGAAGCGAGGCAGCCAGCACGGAGATACGTAGCAGTACATGCTAAAGCGAGATCGGCCTTGCTAAGACTCATACCACTATTCGATTTTAATGGGTGGCCCAGTTTACGTTTGTTTTCGTTTCATACATTTTTCAAATTTTTCAAAAGCATTGAACTTCTTATATCTCTCTCTCTCTCTCTCTCTCTAATGCATGCAGGCATATACTTGCGGGCACTTCCCTGTTTCTTTCGCTTTTAATACTTAACAAACCTATTCGACATCAAAACCTCAATGTTTTGAAAATTTATTTTTCAAAAATCTTAATGTTCATTATGTTATCAATTAGGTAAAATAATTATTATTACTCTCTCATAGCCTGACTTACATTAGTGCATGCAAACATTTTGAGCGCTTCGTCTTCTTAGCGTTCAAAAAAGTCTTCTTAGATGAACTGCAGAAGAGTGTTATCAACTCGCAACTGCTGACTCTTCAAATTCCAACATCAATCCTCGCTAGCGAGGCCGCTATGCGGTACCCTCTACGTGGATGCACGTGAATACATCCAGTGATGATTAATAATATATATTTTATTACACGTTCTATTTCTAATGTTTGATGTTTTTATTTTTACTAATGAGCGGGACCGAGGAGCGGCATTCGTCCGTGAGAGGAAATTTTTTCTGCTAAAAAACTGGCTGTTATAAATATTCTTTCTCTTCGTGAGAAATGTTTTGCACTTTTTGTTTCTAATGTTTTAATGTTTTTATTTTTGCTAATAAGCGGGACCATGGAGCGGCGCTCAGTCGTGAGAGGAAATTTTTTCTGCTAAAATTCAATACTTAAAAACTCATTAGACATCAAAACGTCAATGTTTTGAAAATATATTATATATACACACATATACTGTAACAAAATGCAAATTCTCCCGATGTAAAGGTTAGTCCTTTTATTTTCAATAAATGCAGAATTTGCTGTTTTTCAAAGAGAGAGAGAGATCGTGTACTGGACCCGAGTGAAAGACTATTTTTGTTAAGGAGCTAAACCTCAGAATTTCAACTCTACATAAGCGCTGAGTGAAGTTCTCATCATCGGTTTAAAGAGATGTCACTGTGAATATCGTAAAAGTTAGGGATTACCGATAATCTTTTTATTTCAATATTCTGATTGAATTGATTGTTTTTGTTTTTTTTTAATGTGATGCGGGAGGTCCCGTAAATGCAAGAGGTTAATTAATAGACTCTAATGATCACGTAGTGAGCTGGCGACACTACGAGGAGCAGAAAGCTCATAAGCAAATGAATTTATTATGCGTGCTGTCGAGGTTGGACACGCGACCAACTGCAGGATACGAATGTGATAAAGTTGTTTTAGAGATTTCCTCAGAGAAGTACTCAAACGAGCTCCATTCTCATCATAGGAGATAAGATAGATCCGAATTTATAGAGATGCTACGAGTCGCAATACAATAGCTGTGTCGAAGTGATATGGAAGCAGATCTAGTCATATACCCGCTCTCGAACGAATGGAAGCTGATCACGATACCTCATATGATGGAAATTATACAAATTAATAGGGAAGGATATGAATCATAAACGCAAAATACTTGTGTTTTTATATGAGTGAGGGATTCGCAACTAGACAAGTAAGCGTCTGTGCTCAAGAGATAAATAAAGACTTGTCGAACTATCCTCCCGGCTCTTATAAATGCAAGTATGGACTCTTATTGCACCAAGAATTTATTGAATGACCTATTATCGCTCCTCGTGAGTTGGGCTATCTCTAGTTATCCATTGCAGGAACGACAAGCGATAAGAGGTGATGCAAATCCTATAGTGCCAGAGTTAAATTCTCGAATTTTAAATTTAAAATATTATTTTTCCCTGTAACTAATTCCCAGAATGGATTCGCTCGGCGACGGGTCGTAAACGCACAAAAACGCTAATCCGTCCTAATCCCATTAGGCGGACAATACTCGACCAGACGGAAGAGTTAATATTACGTAATACAGAATCAGCAAAAGAAAGACGAACAGCCGATCGACAAGATGCTGCGAGAAGGCATAGCACAATATCAATCACATACTCGGTCAAACTTTAATTAATTCGGTAAGACAATAAGAGGTGAATATAGCATACGTATTCAAGCGAGACCGAGGCCTTAGCTCGCGTGGTGCTTATGTGTGTGCGAGACGCGGGCGAGTGTTGGAGCAATCCAAGCCAAGCGCGCTTATTCGGGAGTCGGGTTTGTTTACCTTTTCTCGAACGGCTCGGTACGCTGTCCAAGCCGATCGCGAATCGGAGACTTCGATGCGTCTCTAATCCTATTATCGTTGATAATGGGATTACAGACTCAGATGAGGATATTGACAGGAATTAAAGACGGATACACGAGTGTCGATGCAATATCGAGCCAAGTGTTGAAATTGAGGTGTTTTTAGAGTGTGCGTGTTGATGCAATATCAAGCCACACAGGTAAATTAGGGTTGTTGTTTTAAACGATTTTTTAGGAAATAGATGGATCTACACGTGTCGATGCAATATCGAGCCATGTAGTTTCAATTAGGTGTTTTTGGAGTGTGCGTGTTGATGCAATATCAAGCCACACAGGTAAATTAGGTTTATTGATTTACACGATTTTTTTAGGAAATAGATGGATTTACACGTGTCGATGCAATATCGAGCCGTGTAGTTTCAATTAGGTGGTTTTGGAGTGTGCGTGTTGATGCAATATCAAGCCACACAGGTAAATTAGGTTTCTTAAGGAGTCTTTACGAAGATGCAGGATTATAAGATGGATCTACTTGTGTCGATGCGATATCGAGCCAAGTAGTTTTTAATAAGGCGTTTTGGAGTGTGCGTGTTGATGCAATATCAAGCCACACAGTTAAATTAGGAGTTTCTTATGAACTAAAAAGAAATGAAAAGATTAATTTTAGATTATTTAGGGAGCTGGGCTGTGCTCAAGGAATTAACAACCGAATGTGTCGATGCAATATCGAGCCAAACGGTGTGAGCTGGGCTGTGCTCAAGGAAATTTTGCAAGTGTCGAAGCAATTTCGAGCCAAGCAAAAGTTGGTATAATTTAGTGGACCTTTAAGGTTGGAATGAAGGATTGATAATGAGTCAAGTGGCCAGGAGAGGCCGGCTTATATACGATATTCCCCACCACCAGTGACCGGTTTTCGGGAGTCTCCCGAGCAAGCACGCGACACAAGTTCTGCGGGACGGTGTACGCTGGACTTCGTTCGATCCTCTACGGTAGCGCGATGTGTCAATGACGACTTTGTCGTTGGGGGTATACCGTTCCGCTACAACTGTCCCCCTAAAGAAGTGGAGGCTTTTTCAAATGAAGATTTGAGACCTGGTATTTGGAAAACTCAGCTTCTTTATTTCTCTAGATAAATGTCTAGTTCCTCTAGGATGGACAAATCGTCTGATGTTAAGAGCGGCAAAGGTGTACAGGATATCTCAGTGGTACATTCATTCTCGTGGTGTTTTCCAGCGAAGACCGGTGTGTGGGTGTGTTTGCGCGATATAGCTTCTTCTATAATGATATAGCTTCTTCTATAATGGTTTTTTTTTGCGCGAATTTCCTCCGAACTTTTCTGGGTTGCCGCAGCCCTTTTTCCCAGGATGATGGTACGGTTGGGGCGGAGCGCGAGACCCAGGAGTGGCCTTGACGTTGGCGCAAGTTCGGATGGGAACCACTTCAGATGGTGTCTTGGGGTGGTTCCATTGGTTGTTATTTCTTTTTGAAGAAATATTAAAAATAAAATAAAATAAAATTCATATACTCCGGAAGGCACCCGTATGGTCGTACATGTTGGGGTGTTGATGAACTTACTTGGTTTTCCCAAGACGCTGTCCCCGAAGATTTGGTGAATTTTTCCTTCGTTGTGGATATATTTGAAGTGAAAATCCTCTGTTTCGCACTGGATGGAACGTTGTGCCGTCTTGAGTGGAGGGCGACGGTCTTGTCTCGTTTTATCCGCGTTATACGCTCTTGCTGTCACACATTTTAATCCCTTACGGGAGGCACTGGTTTGTGTCGCGATGGAAGGCATGTTACTGATGCTCCTAATTCGAGGAATACAGATGAACTGAGCTCTTGATATCGGAGCTTGCCCTCGAAGCTTCACGAGAGGCTCGCAATGTTTTGATTTTGACTGGTAGGGTAAGGTAGCTCGATGAGTCGAGTAAAGGTATCTCTTGATGAGCGTTAAACTTTGTTTTGGTTTTGAATATAAGGACGTATATCATGTGTGTGGAAGAGTCCACGTTCACGGCCACTGTTAGGATGTTCCAGCAGATAAGTGGTAGTGGCGACACACTGCTTTACTCGATAGGGTCCTTCATACAGAGGCATGAATTTTGCTACAAGTTTAGCAGCGGGATTGGAAACATTAAGAGCACGAATGAGGACTAATTGTCCTGGTAGATAGTGCGTCATTCGATGTGATAGATTGAATTTATCTGCCTGTCGACCACGCAGCTTTTTCATCTGATCCTTAGCGTTTGTGATGATGAAATTGTGGTCCAGCTGGCTGTCGTTCAGCGGGTGGACGATGTTCTTCCATGGTTTTGGTGGTTTTATTCCAGTGTGCAGGTGGAGAGGCGCGTATCCGGTTGTTTCGTGCGGCGTCTCATTGATGCAGCCTTCAATCGATTGCAACCAGCTGACCCATTTGTTGTGTTTGTTTTTAACAAACGTTCTAAAAAATCTCGAGAGCTCACGATTGGTTCTTTCCACGGGATTGGCTTGTGGATGCCTAATTGATGTCAGTATCGTGCGAATTCCTTGTTCTTTTAATTTGGTCGCCCATTTTCCCGACGTAAATTGCGTTCCTTGATCCGAAAGGATAGCTCGTGGTTTCCCATATTTTGGGATATAGTCTAAGAGTAGACAGTTTAGCGTAGCGTCGGTAGTTGCGCTCCGTAGAGGATAGAGCTTAGTTAATTTCGAAAAAACGTCAATTATCGCGAGAATGAGCCTCATGCCGAATTGGCCAGCTGGTAGCGGACCATAAAAGTCTAGGGATATGAGTTCGCACGGTTGATCGGGCAGGATATTTTGCATCTCCGCAAAGGAACCGTTAGCGTAAATTTTATTACGTTGGCACGAATCACAGGATGCCAGTTGCTTTCTTGTAATGCGATAGAGGTGAGGACAATAAAAATCCTCGTTGAGTATGAGATAACATTTTTTGGGGCCAACGTGCCCGTAAAGCAAATGGCATTCTTCGATAAGTTGAGTCGCAAAGGATACAGGAATTACTGCTCGATAATTATCACGTATCTTTTTGTAAAGAATATCGTGGTAGACGGCATATTCATCCGCGTCTCGCTCGTGTAATATCTGGGTGATAATTTTGTGGATTTCTCCGTCCTCTTTTTGGTATTTGGCCAGATTACTGAGCAACATTTCAAATTCAAGGGAGAGATCACATGCAAGTTTCGTGATAACGATATCGTCGCATCTCGAGGTTCTATCTAGGTCAGGAATACGACTTAGAATGTCTGCTACCGTGTTCTTTTTACCGGCACAATGTTCAACAGACATATCATAATCTTGTATGGCCAACGACCATCTCGTTAGGCGTGCGTGGGTTAATCGACATTCACGTAAAAACGTGAGTGCCGCATGATCGGTAATGGCCTTAATCCTTGATCCAAGTAAATAAGATCGAAATTTTTGTAAGGACCATACGATGGCTAGTAACTCTTTCTCGGTCGTAAAGTAGGTCAGTTCTGCCCCTTTAAGCGTTCTACTGGCAAACTGGAGTACTTCATGTTCGTTTTTATCATTGATCTGATATAACACGGCACCGAGAGCATAGTCACTCGCGTCAGTTTGCAAGTAGAAGGGTTTTTTGAGATCAGGATAGTGCAATATCACTTCCTTACAAAATTTTTCTTTAATGTCGGCAAAAGCAATATTCTCTTCTTTGCCCCATTGCCACTTCACACCTTTTCGGGTGAGATGTAGCAACGGAACAGTGGCTCCAGCATGTTCTTTTGTGAACTTGCTGTAAAAGTTAATGAGCCCCAAAAAGCCACGTAGTTGCTTAATTGTCCGAGGAGTTGGAAACTCTTGTATAGCACGTATTTTTTCTGGGTCAGGTTGAAGACCACTGGGAGTGAGAACATGTCCAAGAAACGTGACCTCGGATTTGAGGAATTGCGATTTCTCCAGACTCAACGTGAGTCCATGCTGCAGGAATCGCCCAAACAGCTCCGCCAAATTCTCGAGGTGTTGTTCAAAACTTTCAGACATGCATAGAAGATCGTCTACAAAATTTATAGTACCATCCAGACCTTTGAGTATGGGACCCAGTCCTCGAACAAGACTTGCAGTACTAGTACGGAGACCAAATGGTGTAACGCGGAATTCATAGCACTTACCCCTATGTGAGAATGCGGTATATCTGCATGAACTAGGGGCAAGGGGTATCTGCCAAAAACTTGACCGCAAATCGAGTGAGGACATGTACTTAACGCCAAGACATTGTTGAAACAGTGCCTCGGGTGTTTCCATCTGCTCATGATCTGGAAGCATAATATCGTTTATCTTCTTCGCATCTAAACAGAGTCTCACCGATCCATCTTTTTTAGGAACGACGACCAGTGGGCTTCGATAAGGGCTTCGAGACCGTTGAATTATCCCGAGATCTAACATTTTTTCTAATTCGAGATCGACCTTCTCGCGATATGCCACAGGAACCGGATATATCTTAGCCTGAAAGGGTTTGTGAGGTATAACTCTCAGCTCGTGCCGGTAGGAGTTTAGAAGACCCGGTTTCTTATCGAACACACGGCGATATTCTCTTAAGAGTGCTTCGAATTTTTCTGCATGTTCCAAATTGGTCCACGTTGTTTCATTAATTTTTTCGTGAATTTCTTTATCGGTCAAAATATAATCCGAGAGCGCAATTTTTTGAATGAGCGGGTTCGGCGACGCTACGAGCATAGGTGGATTCGAAAATTTGATTTTATACGATGATTGACTGCCGCCTGGGAGGGCGAATGTAAGTGCATAAGAGTCAAGGTCGATTTGAGCTCGAATTTTATGTAGGAAATCAATGCCGATGATACATTCTACTGTAAGAGTAGGTACGATTAGTAGGGTGGCGCGCTCATTTGCAGGACCGAGGTCGATGCTAGCAAAAAATTGTTTTTTAACTCGCGTGGCTTTTCCGGCTGTGGCACCACTGACCGTCACTCCCGTGAGTGGCAAGGTAGGACATTTGGCGAAGCAATGTTTAAAGTTTTCGTAAAATTTTTCTGACACAGCACTAACTTCACTGCCCGTATCTATAAGAGCGCGAATTTTCTGCCCTTGTACGCTAATTTCTAGTGAGGGACATTTAGGAGTTTTTCTCGGTATGATATCGTCGGTGTCAAGTAAGTAGTCGCGAATATCTTCGCCATAGCCGAGCGTCACCTCTCTTATTGCAATTGCACGAGAGATGACGCTTCCCGGTTTTCCGATTCTTCTATGTCAATAACGTGGGTGCTTTCCGTTGTAGTTCCTTCCAAAGAGCTGGCAGTCACGGCTCTAATTTGTGGATTATTGTTAGTAGGTTTACGATAGCTATGTTCTTCGCGAGGGGTCTGACGAGCGTTGTTTTGATTTGTCGCCGAGGCACTTTCGGACGTGAATTTTCTGTCCCCCGGAGGTCTAGAGAATTGTTTATTAGCAGGACTTTCGAAACGCCTGCGATAAAAATTAAGCGGTCCGGCTTGATCAAATTTTTCGAGAAGGTCTAGAAAAGATGCGATAGTGTGGATGCCCCGTGCAATGATAGCACTTCGGACTTCTTCAGTGAAGTGACGCGACAATTTGGTAATTATTTGTTCGTCAGATGGTGCAGGACGCAATTCACGGGCAATGCCGATTAAATTTAACGCGTATGAAAGTCGTTCTTGATTTTTTTCGCGGTCGAAATGTCCAAAATCTAGATTTTCGCGAACGCTGTATTGGACTTCTTCGTTCCAAAATCGTCGTCGGAAGTATAGGGCAAAATCTTCCCATGATTCAATGGATTGTTCCTCCACAGTCCACCAATCTTTTGCTAGACCGGTGAGGCTCTGTTCGACGATTGTGGCAAATTGATATCGAGGTCCCAAGGACATACGATATTTATTCAGCTCGTGAAGAAAACGCATGGGACGTTCCGAAAGGTTACCTCGAAAAGTCGGAGGAGTCAGCTTCGGCGCTCCCCACAACTTGGCTACTGATTGGTCTTGGTTGTCAGGAGGATAATTTCTCACCCCATTAGATCCTTCGAATCTATTCCCGGTATTTAAATGATGTGGAAATTCAGAGGCAGTACCAGCTGGAAGATATGAAGTTGAATGGTGAAGTCCTCGTTCCTGAGGTGAGTGGTGTGCTACCTCTTCCCGACATCTAGTACCATAATTATTGGCCATATTTGAGTTCGGTATTTGCTCATGACTAAGGAACGTGGTTGAAACAATCGGGTTGGTACTAGTCCTTGGAACAGCACCAGTGCTTCGAGTCGGCACTGCACTATTGTGGGTGTGATTAGACATAATCTGAGAAATGTTTTGGAGTTCTTTATGTACCAGAGAGATCGAATTTTCCAAATGAGCCTGGATGCCATCGACCCGACGATTGAGAGCGCTTGCCATGTTGTCAAGTCGCTTATTGATCGATGCATTGTCACTAAGTCGCAACGCACGCAACTCCTGCAGTACAGATCCCGATAGACCAGAGTCATTCGGGTGACCGTTATAACTGTGGGTCTGTCGCTGCAGAAGCGGACGATCGCTCCTATTGCCATTACGATCGAGTTCTCTCGCCTCAGCAAGTTGCTGTGCGAGATGCGGGATCGTATACGATAGATCAAGACTGCCCGTTGTACTGGGCATCGATGCAGTCGTATACGTCGATCGCAACTCCGAAGAAGTTGTCACGATCGAAGCAGTCGAAGTGACAGTTGGCTCAGTAGTTGAATAATATGCCATTTTAGAATTCAAAAATGCTGAGGAGTGAAGAATATCAAACTATTAACTGATTTCAATTACGTGAGAGAGGATATTATTCCCAACTATAGTTTTTACTCGGGTCCCTGTTCGGGCGCCATTGTAACAAAATGCAAATTCTCCCGATGTAAAGGTTAGTCCTTTTATTTTCAATAAATGCAGAATTTGCTGTTTTTCAAAGAGAGAGAGAGATCGTGTACTGGACCCGAGTGAAAGACTATTTTTGTTAAGGAGCTAAACCTCAGAATTTCAACTCTACATAAGCGCTGAGTGAAGTTCTCATCATCGGTTTAAAGAGATGTCACTGTGAATATCGTAAAAGTTAGGGATTACCGATAATCTTTTTATTTCAATATTCTGATTGAATTGATTGTTTTTGTTTTTTTTTTAATGTGATGCGGGAGGTCCCGTAAATGCAAGAGGTTAATTAATAGACTCTAATGATCACGTAGTGAGCTGGCGACACTACGAGGAGCAGAAAGCTCATAAGCAAATGAATTTATTATGCGTGCTGTCGAGGTTGGACACGCGACCAACTGCAGGATACGAATGTGATAAAGTTGTTTTAGAGATTTCCTCAGAGAAGTACTCAAACGAGCTCCATTCTCATCATAGGAGATAAGATAGATCCGAATTTATAGAGATGCTACGAGTCGCAATACAATAGCTGTGTCGAAGTGATATGGAAGCAGATCTAGTCATATACCCGCTCTCGAACGAATGGAAGCTGATCACGATACCTCATATGATGGAAATTATACAAATTAATAGGGAAGGATATGAATCATAAACGCAAAATACTTGTGTTTTTATATGAGTGAGGGATTCGCAACTAGACAAGTAAGCGTCTGTGCTCAAGAGATAAATAAAGACTTGTCGAACTATCCTCCCGGCTCTTATAAATGCAAGTATGGACTCTTATTGCACCAAGAATTTATTGAATGACCTATTATCGCTCCTCGTGAGTTGGGCTATCTCTAGTTATCCATTGCAGGAACGACAAGCGATAAGAGGTGATGCAAATCCTATAGTGCCAGAGTTAAATTCTCGAATTTTAAATTTAAAATATTATTTTTCCCTGTAACTAATTCCCAGAATGGATTCGCTCGGCGACGGGTCGTAAACGCACAAAAACGCTAATCCGTCCTAATCCCATTAGGCGGACAATACTCGACCAGACGGAAGAGTTAATATTACGTAATACAGAATCAGCAAAAGAAAGACGAACAGCCGATCGACAAGATGCTGCGAGAAGGCATAGCACAATATCAATCACATACTCGGTCAAACTTTAATTAATTCGGTAAGACAATAAGAGGTGAATATAGCATACGTATTCAAGCGAGACCGAGGCCTTAGCTCGCGTGGTGCTTATGTGTGTGCGAGACGCGGGCGAGTGTTGGAGCAATCCAAGCCAAGCGCGCTTATTCGGGAGTCGGGTTTGTTTACCTTTTCTCGAACGGCTCGGTACGCTGTCCAAGCCGATCGCGAATCGGAGACTTCGATGCGTCTCTAATCCTATTATCGTTGATAATGGGATTACAGACTCAGATGAGGATATTGACAGGAATTAAAGACGGATACACGAGTGTCGATGCAATATCGAGCCAAGTGTTGAAATTGAGGTGTTTTTAGAGTGTGCGTGTTGATGCAATATCAAGCCACACAGGTAAATTAGGGTTGTTGTTTTAAACGATTTTTTAGGAAATAGATGGATCTACACGTGTCGATGCAATATCGAGCCATGTAGTTTCAATTAGGTGTTTTTGGAGTGTGCGTGTTGATGCAATATCAAGCCACACAGGTAAATTAGGTTTATTGATTTACACGATTTTTTTAGGAAATAGATGGATTTACACGTGTCGATGCAATATCGAGCCGTGTAGTTTCAATTAGGTGGTTTTGGAGTGTGCGTGTTGATGCAATATCAAGCCACACAGGTAAATTAGGTTTCTTAAGGAGTCTTTACGAAGATGCAGGATTATAAGATGGATCTACTTGTGTCGATGCGATATCGAGCCAAGTAGTTTTTAATAAGGCGTTTTGGAGTGTGCGTGTTGATGCAATATCAAGCCACACAGTTAAATTAGGAGTTTCTTATGAACTAAAAAGAAATGAAAAGATTAATTTTAGATTATTTAGGGAGCTGGGCTGTGCTCAAGGAATTAACAACCGAATGTGTCGATGCAATATCGAGCCAAACGGTGTGAGCTGGGCTGTGCTCAAGGAAATTTTGCAAGTGTCGAAGCAATTTCGAGCCAAGCAAAAGTTGGTATAATTTAGTGGACCTTTAAGGTTGGAATGAAGGATTGATAATGAGTCAAGTGGCCAGGAGAGGCCGGCTTATATACGATATTCCCCACCACCAGTGACCGGTTTTCGGGAGTCTCCCGAGCAAGCACGCGACACAAGTTCTGCGGGACGGTGTACGCTGGACTTCGTTCGATCCTCTACGGTAGCGCGATGTGTCAATGACGACTTTGTCGTTGGGGGTATACCGTTCCGCTACAATACATATATTATATATATATTTGTTTTGAAAAATTACCTGTTGCTGCTCCTGACCATGTGCTCGCGCGGCGGCGATTCGGGCCCGAATGACGTATTTCCAATGTACATCTCACTCTCTCTGTAATTTAAATTCACTTTACAATCTAAGGGAAATCCGTTTAAAAAATGATTTTTGTAAAGAAAATAATTTCTTGTTCAATCTGGACACGCATGGCACTCCTATTTGTCACTGTCACTGTCACTCCTGTTTGTCACGCACTTACTCCTGTTTGTCACTCACTCACTCCTGTTCTTCTAAACTATCACCGTTTAAGGGGCCTAGGTCGTTGATGAAATCACTTATCAGTTCAATGAATTCATTGTCTGTTATATTATCCGCGATGTCGGCGAGATCGTCGAGGGCATTGCTTAGGCCACTGTCGACGAAATTATGGGTGTTCTCAACGACACTACCGTCACCGAGATCATCGAAAAGTCCCTCGTTGCGGTTCTCACGAATATACTCAGCGACGTCAACAATATCGTCCGTTAATAAGCAGACCGTATAGGGCTCCGACGACGACGACTGCAATAATCCCATCATATTATGACCATGGCACACGGCACGTATGAATTGAGGTACAGCAGGACTGTCGACTTCTACGCCTTCTAACAAGGTGGGAATTTGCAAAACGACGATTATGGTATTAAAGGGATTGGATGATATAAATGGCCCAGATCCACGTAATCTCGATCACCGGTATCGACGAACAACACATCGGAATACCCATCTTCCGAATCCCAGTCGATAATTTCACCGCGAACCGCATAACCGTTGCGTACAACAACACACATTCTATGACTACGGAGGTCCGCCATATAAAACTGACGGGCCTCTGGCATTTGGGCATGCTGCTCTATGTAAATATCATAGAGGTTGTTGTTCAATGCTCGATAAGCATCTTCCATCTGACAGAGTTGTAGATGGGTGATCCCATTATCTTCGGTATATACCGATCGACACACAAACATTTTATCAATGAAATCGACTGCGACACGGGGATACATTTAAAAAAAATAAGGAACATTCTATAATCATTAGCCGTTTCAAATAAGACACCGTAATGCGACGCGGTAAATACAGGTCGGTTGTAAAAAGAGAACTGACTGATGAGGTGGAAGATGCTGCAGCTCAGAAGCGTCATACCTTTCTCACCTGCAGCGTCAGCAAACGACTTTCAGCGAAGACAATACCGACGCTCCTGTGCCACGCGTGAGCCCTATACATTAGGTGATAGTGTATGAAGAAGCGTTGGAATACGCATTGTCAGCTGCACTTTATTTAAATTTTCCAAATTTTTCAAAAGCATTGAACTTTTGATATCTCTCTCTAATGCATGCAGGCATATACTTGTGGTCACTTCTCTGTTTCTTTCGCTCTTAATACTTAACAACTACATTCGAAATCAAAGCGCGAGACCGCTATGCAGTACCCTCTTCGTGGATGCACGTGAATACATCCAGTGATAATTAATATTATATATTTTATTATTTTTGAAAAATTTATTTTATTATTCATAAACATTGAACTTTTGAAATCTCTCTCTCTCTCTCTCTCTCTCTCTCTCTCTCTAACACAGACAAGCATATACGTGCGGGCACTTCTCTTTTCTTTCATAACGGGAGAGTAAGGGGAGAGTAGGGTGAGAGCCAAGACGCCCCGGGGACCTCAACACGAGACAACCTCAACGGCAGCATGCTGTACTTCGTAATCCTGTAAGTGACGGTTACTATTGTCCCCTTCGTTACCAAAGCCAGTGTGTTAGGTAGGCTAGACGGGAAATTTAAACGTGGAATACGTTAGTCAACTTAAAAAATTCGTGGTAAATTCAAAAAACATTCGGCGGAACTCCGCAAAAAACGTACCCTAGTGAAAAGCCCGCTCTGTCGAATGAAAGTGGTTGCGTAGCGCTAGCTAAAAAATTGGCGAAGTTAATACTATGTGAACGGTGTGAATAATGAATTCGTGGGACTGAGCCTGTGTGCCCAGATCTCTCGTCAAAAAAATATATCGAGACCATACTCGTGAATCTTCACAGTATTAATTCGCGACCGTCCGAAACGGATTTCTAGCCCGGTCTGTGGTGACTTTTTTTTTTTCATCCCCATCGGGTAAAGACATGGGGTTGATTTCGGAAAAATCGGTCTCCACACGACTGACTAGATCGATTCAGAACCCTCTGAAATGGATATCTAGCCTGGTCCGTAGTGACATTTTTTTTTTTTTTTTCATCCCCCATTGGGTAAATACATGGGGTTGATTTCGGAAAAATCGGTCTCCAGACGACGACAAGGCACGCGGAGTTTCTCTCCGGGTACCAGCGAGCAAAGCGAGGACGGTGTGAGTAAGGGGAGAATAAGGGGAGAATAAGGAGAGAATAAGGGGAGAGGAAGGGGAGAGGAGGGTGAGAGCCGAGACGCCCCGGGAACCTCAACACGAGACAACCTCAACGGCAGCATGCTGTACTTCGTAATCGTGTAAGTGACGGTTACTATTGTCCCCTTCGTTACCAAAGCCAGTGTGTTAGGTAGGCTAGACTGGAAATTTAAACGTGGAATACGTTAGTCAACTTCAAAAATTCGTGGTAAATTCAAAAATCATTCGACAGAACTCCGCAAAAAACGTACCCTAGGGAAAAGCCCGCTCTGTCGAATGAAAGTGGTTGCGTAGCGCTAGCTAAAAAATTGGCGAAGTTAATACTATGTGAACGGTGTGAATATCGAATTCGTGGGACTGAGCCTGTGTGCCCAGATCCCTCGTCAAAAAAATAAATCGAGACCATACTCGTGAATCTTCACAGTATTAACTCGCGTCCCTCCGAAACGGATTTCTAGCCCGGTCTGTGGTGACTTTTTTTTTTTCATCCCCATCGGGTAAAGACATGGGGTTGATTTCGGAAAAATCGGTCTCCACACGACTGGCTAGATCGATTCAGAATCCTCCGAAACGGATTTCTAGCTCGGTCTGTGGTGACTTTTTTCTTACTGTTCATTCTATTAACAATTGTGAAATTAGTCGGATGGGTGACCGGTAGATGTTCTTAACTTTGAACCTCTATATCTCGGAACTATTAGAGAACGGTCAAAACATTAGAAACAAAAAGGGCAAACAAATCTTTTTCATTTCTCACGAACAGAAATTTTTTCGATTATTATTATTATTATTATTCGAATTGAGCGCTTTGTCTTCTTAGCGTTCAAAAAAGTCTTCTTAGAGCAACTGCAGAAGAGTGTTATCAACGCGCAACTACTGTTTTTTTTCATCCCCATCGGGTAAAGACATGGGGTTGATTTCGGAAAAATCGGTCTCCACACGACTGACTAGATCGATTCAGAACCCTCTGAAATGGATTTCTAGTCTGGTCCGTAGTGACATTTTTTTTTTTTCATCCCCCATTGGGTAAAGACATGGGGTTGATTTCGGAAAAATCGGTCTCCAGACGACGACGAGGCACGCGGAGTTTCTCTCCGGGTACCAGCGAGCAAAGCGAGGAAGGTGTGAGTAAGGGGAGAATAAGGGGAGAGGAAGGGGAGAGTAGGGTGAGAGCCGAGACGCCCCGGGGATCTCAACACGAGACAACCTCAACGGCAGCATGCTGTACTTCGTAATCCTGTAAGTGACGGTTACTATTGTCCCCTTCGTTACCAAAGCCAGTGTGTTAGGTAGGCTAGACGGGAAATTTAAACGTGGAATACGTTAGTCAACTTAAAAAATTCGTGGTAAATTCAAAAAACATTCGACAGAACTCCGCAAAAAACGTACCCTAGGGAAAAGCCCGCTCTGTCGAATGAAAGTGGTTGCGTAGCGCTAGCTAAAAAATTGGCGAAGTTAATACTATGTGAACGGTGTGAATATCGAATTCGTGGGACTGAGCCTGTGTGCCCAGATCTCTCGTCAAAAAAATAAATCGAGACCATACTCGTGAATCTTCACAGTATTAACTCGCGTCCCTCCGAAACGGATTTCTAGCCCGGTCTGTGGTGACTTTTTTTTTCATCCCCATCGGGGCAGCCCTTCTTTCCTGCACAATTCTATCCACCACAGCAGCGATCCGACACATTCATTCCTTCACAAACTCTATTCTACACATCGTTTTTCGTTCACATTTCTCATGTTCACACGCTCTTTCCACGACATTTCGATCCTACATATTTCGATACTACACATTTCTTTCCACACAAACAGTTCCAATACACTCGGTTGACCGCGCATTCCGATACGACGCATCGCGTAACTTCACATTCGTTCCTCTACAAACTCGATACTACGTACTGCTTTTTCACCAAATTTCTGCCGTTCACAGGCCTTTTCCACGACATTTCGATTCTACACATTGCTTGCTATACAGACATGATCCCGCACGTTGAGTTGTCTGCACAATCAGATTAACCACAAACACTTATCAACACATTCCATTTCAACTCAAATCAATCATGCACATTCTTTAATACACAACCCGATTCTACGCAGTAGTGTTCCAGCGCGTTTTAATCCTTCACAGTCGATCCAACCCAAAGTTTTGCAACACATTTCGATCCTACACGTTAGCTTAGTCGGTCACAACTCAAGACAATACCTCTTACCGGTAAGGAAGAACTCCGAGCAATTTGGCCCGCAGACAGAGGTTCTCACGCGAGTCCGTATCAGTATGGGCTGTCGCCATGGCTGCCATTTAAATTAGTATTGCGACAGCCCATACTGATACGGACTCGCGTGAGAACCTCTGTCTGCGGGCCAAATTGCTCGGAGTTCTTCCTTACCGGTAAGAGGTATTGTCTTGAGTTGTGACCGACTAAGCTAATGTGTAGGATCGAAATGTGTTGAAAAACTTTGGGTTGGATCGACTGTGAAGGATTAAAACGCGCTGGAACACTACTGCGTAGAATCGGGTTGTGTATTAAAGAATGTGCATGATTGATTTGAGTTGAAATGGAATGTGTTGATAAGTGTTTGTGGTTAATCTGATTGTGCAGACAACTCAACGTGCGGGATCATGTCTGTATAGCAAGCAATGTGTAGAATCGAAATGTCGTGGAAAAGGCCTGTGAACGGCAGAAATTTGGTGAAAAAGCAGTACGTAGTATCGAGTTTGTAGAGAAACGAATGTGAAGTTACGCGATGCGTCGTATCGGAATGCGCGGTAAACCGAGTGTATTGGAACTGTTTGTGTGGAAAGAAATGTGTAGTATCGAAATGTGTAGGATCGAAATGTCGTGGAAAGAGCGTGTGAACATGAGAAATGTGAACGAAAAACGATGTGTAGAATAGAGTTTGTGAAGGAATGAATGTGTCGGATCGCTGCTGTGGTGGATAGAATTGTGCAGGAAAGAAGGGCTGCCCCCATCGGGTAAAGACATGGGGTTTATTTCGGAAAAATCGGTCTCCACACGACTGGCTAGAGCTATTCAGAATCCTCCGAAACGGATTTCTAGCTCGGTCTGTGGTGACTTTTTTCTTACTGTTCATTGTATTAACAATTGTGAAATTAGTCGGATGGGTGACCGTTAGATGTTCTTAACTTTGAACCTCTATATCTCGGAACTATTAGAGAACGGTCAAAAAATTAGAAACAAAAAGGGCAAACAAACCTTTTTCATTTCTCACGAACAGAAATTTTTTCGATTATTATTATTATTTTTCGAATTGAGCGCTTCGTCTTCTTAGCGTTCAAAAAAGTCTTCTTAGAGCAACTGCAGAAGAGTGTTATCAACGCGCAACTGCTGACTCTTCAAATTCCAACATCAATGCTTGCTAGCGAGGCCACTATGCGGTACCCGCTTCGCGGATGCATGTGAATACATCCAGTGATGATTAATATTATATATTTTATTATTTTCCAAAAATTTATTTTATTATTCATAAACATTGAACTTTTGATATCTTTCTCTCTCTCTAACGCAGGCAAGCATATACGTGCGGGCACTTCTCTTTTCTTTCACTTTCAATACTTAACAACACATTAGACATTAAGACCTCAATGTTTTGAAAAAATTATTTCTGAGTTTGAAAAAGTTTGTTTTTCAAAAATCTTACTGTTCATTCTATTAACAAGTGTGAAATTAGTCGGATGGGTGACCGTTAGATGTACTTAACTTTGAACCTCTATATCTCGCTACTATTAGAGAACGGTCAAAACATTAGAAACAAAAAGGGCAAACAAATTTTTTTCATTTCTCACGAACAGAAATTTTTTCGATTATTATTATTATTTTTCGAATTGAGCGCTTCGTCTTCTTATGCGTTAGAGAAAGAGAGAGAGATTTCAAAAGTTCAATGTTTATGAATAAGAAAATACATTTTTCAAAAATGTGTAGGATTTTCCATGTAAAATATTTTTTCGATTATTATTATTATTTTTCGATTTTTACCTATGGGGTCAGTTTTATCGTCTTGAGTGTGGCCCCCGTAAATTTCGAAAAATAATAATAATAATCGAAAAAATTTCTGTTCGTGAGAAATGAAAAAAATTTGTTTGCCCTTTTTGTTTCTAATGTTTTGATCGTTCTCTAATAGTTCCGAGATATAGAGGTTCAAAGTTAAGAACAGCTAACGGTCACCCATCCGATTAATTTCACAATTGTTAATAGAATGAACAGTAAGATTTTTGAAAAACAAACTTTTTCAAACTCAGAAATAATTTTTTCAAAACATTGAGGTCTTAATGTCTAATGTGTTGTTAAGTATTGAAAGTGAAAGAAAAGAGAAGTGCCCGCACGTATATGCTTGCCTGCGTTAGAGAGAGAGAAAGATATCAAAAGTTCAATGTTTATGAATAATAAAATAAATTTTTGAAAAATAATAAAATATATAATATTAATAATCACTGGAAGTATTCACATGCATCCGCGAAGCGGGTACGGCATAGTGGCCTCGCTAGCGAGCATTGATGTTGGAATTTGAAGAGTCAGCAGTTGCGCGTTGATAACACTCTTCTGCAGTTGCTCTAAGAAGACTTTTTTGAACGCTAAGAAGACGAAGCGCTCAATTCGAAAAATAATAGTAATAATCGAAAAAATTTCTGTTCGTGAGAAATGAAAAAGATTTGTTTGCCCTTTTTGTTTCTAATGTTTTGACCGTTCTCTAATAGTTCCGAGATATAGAGGTTCAAAGTTAAGAACATCTACCGGTCACCCATCCGACTAATTTCACAATTGTTAATAGAATGAACAGTAAGAAAAAAGTCACCACAGACCGAGCTAGAAATCCGTTTCGGAGGATTCTGAATCGATCTAGCCAGTCGTGTGGAGACCGATTTTTCCGAAATAAACCCCATGTCTTTACCCGATGGGGATGAAAAAAAAAAAGTCACCACAGACCGGGCTAGAAATCCGTTTCGGAGGGACGCGAGTTAATACTGTGAAGATTCACGAGTATGGTCTCGATTTATTTTTTTTACGAGAGATCTGGGCACACAGACTCAGTCCCACGAATTCGATATTCACACCGTTCCATAGTATTAACTTCGCCAATTTTTTAGCTAGCGCTACGCAACCACTTTCATTCGACAGAGCGGGCTTTTCCCTAGGGTACGTTTTTTGCGGAGTTCTGCCGAATGTTTTTTGAATTTACCACGAATTTTTTAAGTTGACTAACGTATTCCACGTTTAAATTTCCCGTCTAGCCTACCTAACACACTGGCTTTGGTAACGAAGGGGACAATAGTAACCGTCACTTACAGGATTACGAAGTACAGCATGCTGCCGTTGAGGTTGTCTCGTGTTGAGGTCCCCGGGGCGTCTTGGCTCTCACCCTACTCTCCCCTTACTCTCCCCTTATGAAAGAAAAGAGAAGTGCCCGCACGTATATGCTTGCCGTGTTAGAGAGAGAGAGAGAGAGAGATTTCAAAAGTTCAATGTTTATCAATAATAAAATAAATTTTTCAAAAATAATAAAATATATAATATTAATTATCACTGGATGTATTCACGTGCATCCACGAAGAGGGTACTGCATAGCGGTCTCGCGCTTTGATTTCGAATGTAGTTGTTAAGTATTAAAAGCGAAAGAAACAGGGAAGTGACCACAAGTATATGCCTGCATGCATTAGAGAGAGATATCAAAAGTTCAATGCTTTTGAAAAATTTGGAAAATTTAAATAAAGTGCAGCTGACAATGCGTATTCCAACGCTTCTTCATACACTATCACCTAATGTATAGGGCTCACGCGTGGCACAGGAGCGTCGGTATTGTCTTCGCTGAAAGTCGTTTGCTGACGCTGCAGGTGAGAAAGGTATGACGCTTCTGAGCTGCAGCATCTTCCACCTCATCAGTCAGTTCTCTTTTTACAACCGACCTGTATTTACCGCGTCGCATTACGGTGTCTTATTTGAAACGGCTAATGATTATAGAGTGTTCCTTATTTTTTTTAAACGTATCCTCGTGTCGCAGTCGATTTCATTGATAAAATGTTTGTGTGTCAATCGGTATATACCGAAGATAATGGGATCATCCATCTACAACTCTGTCAGAGGGAAGATGCTTATCGAGCATTGAACAACAACCTCTATGATATTTACATAGAGCAGCATGCCCAAATGCCAGAGGCCCGTCAGTTTTATATGGCGGACCTCCGTAGTCATAGAATGTGTGTTGTTGTACGCAACGGTTATGCGGTTCGCGGTGAAATTATCGACTGTGATTCCGAAGATGGGTATTCCGATGTGTTGTTCGTCGATACCGGTGATCGAGATTACGTGGATCTGGGCCATTTATATCATCCAGTCCCTTTAATCACCATGATCGTCGTTTTGCAAATTCCCACCTTGTTAGAAGGCGTAGAAGTCGACAGTCCTGCTGTACCTCAATTCATACGTGCCGTGTGCCATGGTCATAATATGATGGGATTATTGCAGTCGTCGTCGTTCGGAGCCCTATACGGTCTGCTTATTAACGGACGATATTGTTGACGTCGCTGAGTATATTCGTGAGAACCGCAACGAGGGACTTTTCGATGATCTCGGTGACGGTAGTGTCGTTGAGAACACCCATAATTTCGTCGACAGTGGCCTAAGCAATGCCCTCGACGATCTCGCCGACATCGCGGATAATATAACAGACAATGAATTCATTGAACTGATAAGTGATTTCATCAACGACCTAGGCCCCTTAAACGGTGATAGTTTAGAAGAACAGGAGTGAGTGCGTGACAAACAGGAGTGACAGTGACAGTGACAAATAGGAGTGCCATGCGTGTCCAGATTGAACAAGAAATTATTTTCTTTACAAAAATCATTTTTTAAGCGGATTTCCCTTAAATTGTAAAGTGAATTTAAATTACAGAGAGAGTGAGATGTACATTGGAAATACGTCATTCGGGCCCGAATCGCCGCCGCGCGAGCACATGGTCAGGAGCAGCAACAGGTAATTTTTCAAAACAAATATATATATATAATATATGTATATGTGTGTATATATAATATATTTTCAAAACATTGACGTTATGATGTCTAATGAGTTTTTAAGTATTGAATTTTAGCAGAAAAAAATTCCTCTCACGACTGAGCGCCGCTCCATGGTCCCGCTTATTAGCAAAAATAAAAACATTAAAACATTAGACACAAAAAGTGCAAAACATTTCTCACGAAGTGAAAGAATATTTATAACAGCCAGTTTTTTAGCAGAAAAAATTTCCTCTCACGGACGAATTCCGCTCCTCGGTCTCGCTCATTAGTAAAAATAAAAACATCAAACATTAGAAATAGAAAGTGTAATAAAATATATAATATTAATCATCACTGGATGTATTCACGTGTATCCACGTAGAGGGTACCGCATAGCGGCCTCGCTAGCGAGGATTGATGTTGGAATTTGAAGAGTCAGCAGTTGCGAGTTGATAACACTCTTCTGCAGTTCATCTAAGAAGACTTTTTTGAACGCTAAGAAGACGAAGCGCGCAAAATGTTTGCATGCACTAAGTCAGGCTATGAGAGAGTAATAATAATTATTTTACCTAATTGATAACATAATGAACATTAAGATTTTTGAAAAATAAATTTTCAAAACATTGAGGCTTTGATGTCGAATGGGTTTGTTAAGTATTAAAAGCGAAAGAAATAGGGAAGTGCCCGCAAGTATATGCCTGCATGCATTAGAGAGAGAGAGAGAGAGATAAAAAGTTCAATGCTTTTGAAAAATTTGAAAAATTTATGAAACGAAAACAAACGTAAACTGGGCCACCCATTAAAATCGAGTAGTGGTATGAGTCTTAGCAAGGCCGATCTCGCTTTAGCATGTACTGCTACGTATCTCCGTGCTGGCCGCCTCGCTTCAGCAGCCGTGAATACGTCTCAGATGCAGACAGCGCCCTAAAACGATCCATTTTACCCCGTATTTCCTAAAGTATTGCTCGAAGATGAACGGCGATTATTGATCCCTCTTGTTCAGCCCTTAGAGATGCCATTTCCGAAGGGTGCCATTCACTGTACTTTTTTCCCTTCACTAGTACAGTGATTGGCAACCCCATTAAAATCGAATATTTCGAATATGTATAGGCTGTGGAGCAGTGGCATGAGTCTTAGCAATTTTAGAATATAAAAGTTAGAGTACATTGAAATAATGTTTCATGCGTATCTTCTTCTTAAGAGGTCTGCAAAGAAACATCGTTTCGTAACGTTTAGTAAAAATGCTGACACCGCCGGGAAAACGATCCGCGAATCGACCCTGGGCGATCTCTCACGTGTAAAAAGATGCTGATACATCTTTTTAGGATAGGAAAAATGTATATGGAAAGGGTGCGCAGCATCTTCATACATAATAGCTCATTAGTCTTTCTTCAGCAGTCGCGCGCGAATAATACTTTCAAAATGTATCATCGTTATGATTTAAACGAGCTAGCGGAAGGTTTTTTGTGTAGTGTTGTTGCGGTAAATAGTTTCGCGTCAATATTAGTGCTGTTCGATTATAAGTGCGTCGCGTACTCGACGCTATCAGAGATAATCACCGACTTTTACGGTACTTATCGTAGTCAATGGGTCGTCAGTCCCGATGACCCTGCACGGCCCGGTGAAGCGTGCATTCTATTCCGTAACAATATCGGATTACGGTGTGAACTGGCGCGTCTCGACGATGATGGTGTGTGCGCCGAGGTTTTTTTAGTGGACGAGGGCAGGGTCGTTTTTTGCCTTAAGGACGAGCTGTACAGAGTCCATGCCCTTGCCCTATCTATGCCTGCTCTGCTGATAGAGTGCAGTGTGCACGGGCTCGCAAATATAGCTAGTGACAATCCCTCGGCACACGACGCTCTTGAGACATTGCGCGCCATAGTTCTAAGGCAACCCTACGAACCCGTGCCCATCAATGCCGCTGACGTAGACGTCGAGGAGGTGTTAAGTGATTGTGTGCTTTTCATGGGTAGTATTATAGAAATCAGCGATAATCTGCCGTGTATTCGTCTATATGACGTACGGTTTGATGATCTTGATATAGGAGGGTACATCATCGAGGCCCTCGAACTCGATGTACCCTATGACTATGGTGAGCCCGATGATGGCTTTGTGGACGAGGCGTAGGATTTGTATAGTGTTAGTGCTTTTTATATTATAGTCTTAGTATAGTTAAATAGTATAAGTGCTAAAACAAATAGTGGTGGAGGATTGTGGTGGTCATGTTGGTGGTGCTGCAGAATGTGGCTACGGGGAAACGAAGAGGATCTGGTACCTACCCACAAAAAAGTGAGTAATTTAAGAAAAAAACTTATTTTTTAAATATTAATTCAAATTAAATTAAACGCTCCTATCCCCACTCTCACCCCCCACACTTTGGTGAAAAACAACCGCGGTGTGGGAGAAAAATGGAGTGGGAGGGGGGGGGGGTAGGAGCATAGTTCGCCATAGTGCATGACATTAAGCAGACTTTTCATACGCGCGCCATTCGGGCTCGAACCGTCGTTGAAACCTCTCCCTTATTTTTTCAATAACAACAATTGAAAAATTTAAAAAATATTAATTATTTAAGAAATATATAACAATAATTGAAAATAATAATAAAATAAATAATAAATAAAATAATAATAATAATATTTGGCGGTGCGCTATGATGATCCCTTGCACCCCCCACTCCTATCCCCACTTTTTCGGACCAGGAACTATTCGAAAAAGTGGGGTTAGGAGTGGGGATAGGAGTGGGATGTATATATTTGCAATAAATATTTAAAAAAGCGGTGCGTTATGACGACACAGCGCTAATACCCCCACTTCTACCACCAACTCTCTCCCCCACCGCACTTCGGCGAACCGAAGAGCGTGGGGGAATAAGGGGAATAAGGAGAATAAGGGGAATAAGGGAATAAGGGGTCGCCATAGCGCACCGCTTACTACTGTAACCGGGAAATTACTCTCCGGCACCTTCGTCCTATTCCCCCGGACTGTCTCCCAGGGCGCCAGCCGCCTAGAGACGGCCCTAAAAAAATTGACTCGATTTGACTCGTTAGCTAGCTTAATTCGACAGCGGGAGAATTGACGGCACAAGCCACTAGCTCAGGTTCTGCGGCAGAGGGGCCGGGCCGACACGCACAACACAAAAAAAAAGAAAATAAGTCGGTGATTAAATTTAATATATCAGAGAACAGTTTATTAGTTTGGAAAATTAGGGGAGTTTGAGACAGTTTCAGAAGTGAAATATAAATCGGTAAAAATAGATTGAAATGCGATATACAACGGTAGATTACGGAAATAACACAAAAGGTGGAATATAAAGCAAAAAGTTTAACTTTCGGTAAATCAGCGGTAATAATTTCGATAAAATGACGGTAAATATGACAACTAATTCCCAGTTCTCTGGATCTCGACAACTTCGATGAATTTCTCAATTACTGAGATCAAATGCAAAATTATGATTACTTAGGAGATCGAATACATAAAAATTAGCGAACTTGGAGGACAATAATTTGGCATATTCGTCGGCAACAGCGGCCGAAACAACGCGCAGAATCTCTTATTTTCTAATTGTAAATTAACTTAGGCTAGTAATGAAGTGATGCAAAAGAACTGAAAAATACTCTCGATCGCGCCCTTCAATCTAAAGCATCGGCTGAGAAATTAACAATACAGTCGTTTCGCTCACGTGGGACCAATCTCCCAACACGTCAGCACGAAAATCGATCGAGAGGCTACTAACTACCTCACTGAACGAAAGAATTTTTCTTTCTGTTTTCCCGAAAATTCGGCTTAGGATGGCGGTACTAAAACGCCGGTTTTCTCAGCCTGCGGCTGGGCCCGGTACGACAGCACGATAATTTCGAGAAAAATTAGCTAACTAATTTTCCTAATAAATTTCCTAAATTACACAAAAAAATCAGTCTTATTTTGTCACAAAATTCTACAACAACCAACAAACACAAAGAACAGGACGAAACGCCTTCTAGTCGGTCGCCACACGCACACGCTGCTCGAAATATTCAGAAATAATTTGCCTTTGCGATACTTCAATGAAAAAGGTCGGCCGATAGATCTTCTTGGTCAGAATATTTCGACAGCCACGATAATTTCGGTAACACAATACTATTTCGCTTATCCAAAAAAAAATTATACAAAAATTACGGCTGAAAGATAAATACAACAAACCGATATTCGGCGAAATAACCAGGAAATAGAATTAGAACGGTAAACAAATAGATAACGGAGAAATATGCGACAGAGAAATTAAGCGATAGAAATAGAAATAGAATTAGACGAGAGACGAAATAGAAGTAAACCCTTCGCGACAGCCTCCTCTCTTCCAGGGCCTGAACTACGGCGAGTAATTTACTCGAGAAATATGCCACTAAATAATTTATTATAAATCAACTCACAGCTCCGGATCTGACAAAACTGACTCCCGGGATACGGGTACTCACGCCCTCACTGGCACTAGTCCTCGCGATAATGGTCCAACTTCTCTCCGGTGGATCGGCAGCTACCCTAGCTATCGGCACAACGATAGTCACGGAAAAATTCTTGAAAGCTCTGAGACGCGTCCGCAGTCGATCGAGGCTAATCACGAAGTTCTCGATGATCCTTAGCTTTTCGAAAACTGGAGCGAATGATCCCCACTTTAAGTCCTCGATCGCCGAAAATTTCCGACGCGTGCCGATCGCTTCCCTCACTTCTTAATTGTCGTCTCCTTACTACTCCTCACCGCTGTCCCTCATAAACAAAGTGTTGTCGATTTCTCCACACCCCGACAGCGAAAGAAATTTTGCCAATGATTAATGTTGTGGGTGATTTTTAATCACTGCCAGCGGTTACATTAAATGTTGATTTTTCCTCGCTGCAATTTGTTCGTGTTATTGCTGAGGTTGAACCGCTGGAAAACTCGCGTGATTAATTTTTGCAGTCTGATTTAATTCGTAGGGTGTCCGAGAATTGTCGACAGCGTTACATGGCCCCGCCTCAGCCTGCGGTGCGGTGAATCCCGTATACCGGCCAACGCTAACTCGCATGGAAAAACTCGTGGGCATCTCGGGTGGTGGAGGTGCCGCCTCATGGCTCGAGTACGCCAAAAGGACCATCGAGGGGATGACGTCCATAAATTCCAACGGAATTCAGGGGCTGCTCCGGGGCATTTACGAATTTCCCACCAAGCGCCGGATCCTCATCATTTCCTCAAAATTTGGCGGTTAAAAATAGTGGAGGTCCATTGCTCTAATCGGGCAGAGCGGGCACGACGGTGGTAAGATTCCAGTCATCCGTGGCCCTCTGTCTCAAGTTGTGGATTTCGTCGACGAGGTGAACGATCTCGTCGGGAATTCCAACCTTTAGTTGGCGTCCACTCCGCGTGAAGGTGAGGTCTAACTGCACACCCCTCGGTTCCTCACTTCCTTAGGGATAAAGCATGTCCTTGGGACCAGGACAGCCTGACGACAGCGGATAAAGATGACAGCCTCAAAATACGAAAGTCCACCGGTGGTCGCGTTCTTGAAGGAGCCAGTGAGGTCGGAGTTTACACAAATAATACAAACTTATCCTAACGAAATTACATTTAACGAGAAAAATTATTCTAAACCTAATTTTTGCCCTGGAGAGAGCTCGACAGCGGACGGTATGCGAAATTGTAGCCCTAGGGCTTCCGACAGCAGCAGTAACGCGGTGCGCAGAATCACCACGTTACACTACTTATATAGATATAGTATCGTATGCTCATTCATAATAATTTTGACTTTGGGCTACATGGATAACCTTGCAATAAATCGTGAGATAACGACAATAAATATCAATAAGTAAGTACAAAATACAAAGACACTATTTATTTTTAAATTTTCAATTATACATAAGTGGAACATTCAGTCAAAAAAGTATTTTTTTACATGAAGACCACTCCCGCTCTCACCGAGGGAAAAATAAAAAATAGTACCCTCCCTTCAGAATAAACCCGAAGGATTCTTTTTGTAAATAGACCAACCGATTAGGCTGTCATTTACAAATTCATTGTCCGGCTTGCTCTGAAAGCCCTTTCGAGTACTTACTTATTCGATGCTGCAGCCAAAAAAGTATTTTTTTATTATAAGCATCACTCTCCCCTTCAGCGAAGGAAAGATAAAAAATGACTTCTTTTCAGGATAAACCTGAAGGATTTTTTATAAGTGGGTCAACCAATTGGGTCAACTGGCTGCTTAGAAACCAAATTCATGAGTTTTTACACTCTGTCCATGATCCAGAGAAGACTGCTCCAAGGATTGGTATTCGCTAGGTTACATACTCTTCGCAGTTACACTACACACCACTCAAGCGGAGCACTTTTTTTCAATGGTCCTTACGGGGGACGAGTCAGTAAAAGAAGTTTTATTTGCTCATAAGGACACTGTTTTCCCTCAGTGAAGAAAAAATTCTAAATAATGTCCTCCCTTCATGATGACACCGAAGGATTTTGTTGAAAATTGTCCAGCAAATTTGGTCAACCAGTTATTTTGAAACTAGATTAAGGCCTTAGGCCACCCTAGAATTTTCGAAAAATCGATTTTTTTTTCTTAAGGGGTCCCTTAAGGCCTCAAGAATGATGTCCCAAAAGATTATGGCCGACAAAAATCTTTAAGTACTCCGTTTTCGAGTTTTAGTACAAGGTCGTCGTTTCGAGTCCCTTTTGTTAGCGCTAGCGAGAACGTCCATTAGGGGACTAGAGCAGGTATACGGCAGATGTTATTGAAAATATTTATTGCCTGACTAGTCTGGCGAGTTTAGAATTGTGGAACGGTTGTTTCAGACAGTTAGCCACGGCCAAGCAGTCGAGACGGACGCGAGTCGACAAACAGTCGTTTTTCTCTATAAATTTCTGTGAATTTTAATTTCTTTTTTCCCGTGCGATTATTGATTTGACTTGTTTTGTTGTATTAATTTGTTTTTGCAATGAGTGACGGATTGTACAGTGGGAAGAAAGGGACAAAAACGTCGGTTTCGTCCGTCAGGAGACCAACAGCATCGCGTCGAAGACAGTTGAATCGGCATGAGGTGGAAGCACCAGACGATTTGAACGCCAGTTCATCGGCAAAAAAAACTGAAGCAGTCGGAAGATTTATACGATATCGAAGTGAATCCAGCGTTTGGTTATCGTATAATCAACTTCATTGCAGTTTTTTCGGCTATTTCCGACGTTGTCGTTTGTAAAATATGCCAATCGAAAGTAAAATTTACTGAAAGCAGTAAGCGTGGTTTGGGATTCAAACTTGTAGTGTCCTGTGAAAAGTGTGAGAAGACTGAGATACCGAGTTGTCCACTTGTTGAGAAAGGCTACGAAATCAACGGTAGAATAATAATTGCCATGCGATTGCGTGGAGTAGGTTGGCACGGAATCAGAAAATTCTGTGCATTCATGCAATTACCTCGGACTATCTTTCACTGATTTTACGATAAGGTTGTCAAAAGAATGAACACTGCAACCAATTTAGTTTGCAAGAATAGTATGATGAGAGCTGCGAAAGAAGAAAAAACCATTTCGATTGAAAACGGAGAAAATGGAATTGTAGTGTCAGGCGATGGTTCGTGGAGAAAACGTGGATTTACGTCTCTGTATGGGTTAGTGACTCTTATTGGCTACAACTTTGGAAAAATCGTTGATTGTATAGTGAAATCAAAATACTGTAAGGCGTGTGAACATTGGTCTAAAAAAAAGATACCGACGAATATGCGGAGTGGGCAGAAAGTCATGTAGGAGAATGCGCTGTGAATCACGATAGATCGGCAGGAAAAATGGAAGTCGATGCAGTTGTTGAGATGTTTCGCCGCTCTGAAACTTTGCATCAGGTCAAATACTCTCACTACATTGGTGACGGTGATTCGAAGACTTTTAAAGGAATTACAGATGCTAAGCCATATGAAGATCTCACAGTTCTCAAGAAAGAGTGTATTGATCACGTGCAAAAGCGAATGGGCACCCGACTACGTAATTTGAAAAAAAAAGACAAAAGGTCTCGGTGGAAGGGGCAAATTGACTGGAATACTTATAGATGAGCTATCTATTTATTATGGACTAGGGGGGCTGCGCCCCCTGCGCGCTTCGCGCGCCAACCCCCCGCCCCCTTCCAAACTCAGAATCTTCAAATACACACTGCAAAATATTATCGTTTCTACACCACTGTGAAGTAGATAATAGGATGCATTTATTTTTAATACCCGATTTAATATCCGAAGATTTTTTATCTAAGCTTTACTTTACGATACCATTACAAAGAAAACTCGGTTCCTTTGCAAACCGCAAAATCTCGATTAAATATTTCGAATCTATTTTTTACAATTCCATCACCAACACGATACTACTCGTCGGAAATTCCTCTATCCCTCGGACTTCGAAAAATGCGGGCTTCGGGGGCCCTTGAGAGACTTAGAAAAATTTGGGCCACGTAGAGCATACATAGGGAAGGACTTGACATAGAATGCCCTATAGGCCTATATATATAGGTAAAACCATGCATGGGGGACTTCTCATGCAATGCCCTGTACGCCTATATCCATAAGTATCTCTCCATTTATAATAAAATCGTCCTTTGTTTTTCCTTCCGAACGTCTTTTGTTTTACCTTACGATTGTATTTTTTTCCCATTCCATATTGTCCTTTGTTTCCCCTCCAGATCGTCTTTTATTTCACGTCCCGATTGCCTTTTGTTTTTCTCCTGATCGTTTTTACAGCTTATATATATATATATATATATATATATAAGCGCCACATATATATATATATATATATATATATATATATATGTGGCGCGGTAGTTTTTATTATACACTATATATATACATATATTAATATAGACATATATACTGTAACGGTACGATATATCCCCAACGACAAAGTCGTTGTTGACAGTACGCGCCACCGTAGAGGATCGACCCAGGCATTAAGTCGAGTCCGTCCAACGGTTCTGTGGCTCACGCCCACTACGTCGACTCACGATCCTCGAGCAGCCGAACCGCGAGTAACGGAAATTTGGAAAGCTGGCAGTGGGGACAACCATATATAAGCCCGCCGCTTCTTCACTAGTTATATCAATTCTTATCTATCTCTCCTACTGGAAGAACCCTCCTAGTATTAATTATTCCGATTCTTGCTTGGCTCGAAACTGCTTCGACACTTGCAAGAATTCTTGAGCACAGCCCAGCTCACCCGTTTGGCTCAATACTGCATTGACACAAACGGTTCCTTCCGTGAGCACGCCCAGCTCCTTTAGGCCTCAAAAACCTACCGTACCTACCATCTTTCTCTATCTCTTAGAAATAAGCACGTGTAAAAAAAAAAGAAAACACCTAAATTAAACTACATGGCTTGATACCGCATCAACACATGTAGTTCCATCTCTTCCTTCCCTATATGTTCTGATAGTTACATGTATTAATAATACCTCTATCACCTGTGCGGCCTGATACTGCATCAGCACGCATACTCTAAAATTCCTCAATTTAACTACATGGCTTGATACTGCATCAACACATGTAGATCCTTCTTTTCCTCATACATTCTTTTTTTCAGCAATTATAATCATCTACAATTCCCAAATAACCTGTACGGCTTGATACTGCATCAACACGTACACTCCAAGATACCGCTATTTAAACTACTTGGCCCGATACGGCATCGGCACATGTAGATCCATCTATCCTAGTAACTGCATCTCATAAAACACGCCTCTTATACCTGTGCGGCCTGATACTGCATCAGCACGCATACTCAAAACCTCCAAATATAAAACTACTTGGCTTGATACTGCATCAACACTCGTAGATCCATCTATCCTAGTAACTGCATCTCATAAAACACGCCTCTTATACCTGTGCGGCCTGATACTGCATCAGCACGCATACTCAAAACCTCCAAATATAAAACTACTTGGCTTGATACTGCATCAACACTCGTAGATCCATCTTATTCCTGGTCCATTTAACCTTTGATTATAACGGCGTATTATTTCATATAATACGTTATTAGAATCATCGAACTAACCGATTCTCGTCTAGCCCGGACTCTCCTCCGAGCTCGTAGAGAAAAGGTAAACACCTATCCCGTATATGCGCGCTTGGCTTGGAACTGCTCCAACACTCGCCCGCGTCTCGTAAACACATATGGCAATACGAGTCTCTGGCTTTGGTCGAGCTCGATCTTGAAACATTCTTGGAAGCAAATATTAAACCAACTGATTAACGTTTTTGCTTGTCTCCAAATACGTCTACAATTGAAACCTTCGCGGACCCCTTTAGCCTCCGCGAGCTATCATTCATCGATAATGACTAATTAATGTAATCCCATATAGACGCGTGCCGGTCCTTTCAATAGATAACAGGATTACAAGGGATTGAGTGTTTTTGTGTGTCTACGACCCGACATCGAGACAATCCCTTCCAAGAAAAGTTTAAAGGGAAATATAATGTTTTAAATTCGGAATTTTAAATTAAATTCTCGCATTGATGGATTTTGTGCATCTCTGTCAAAAACTATCAATTCTAGAGAAGCAATAACTCACTCTTTGAGACGTGCAGACTGCATTTTGTGCATCCGCTCTTATTCCATTGCTTTATCCACTAAATTTCTATTTAAACTTGGAATACTGTTTACGAGAATTATTCAACATAATAATTCTAGCTTGATTTCATTCTTCTCGAACGATCTATCTTCCTATGATGAGATAACCTGCTCCCTTGAGTAGCTCTCTGAGGAAACCTTTTCACTTATTATCCCTCCCTTATTTTTGTTGGAGCGTGTCCACAAGTGACAACACGCATAGTAAACTCCTTGCATATGAGCATTGCGCTCCTCGTAGTATCGCCAGCTTACTACATGAACATTAGAATCATTCAATTTTGCTATAAATCGGGTTCTCCCGCATAAATTACTGTACTAAGTCATTAAAAGCAGAATATCGAGGACAAGCCATATATTTTTGCAATGCACTTCAGTCAGTTCAACTCTTCGTAAATAAAACCGATGATGAGAACTCATTTTTGCCTGACTGTAAAAATGAAATTCTGAGGTTTCTTTTCACAACAATGTTATTTTTCGAGTCCAGTACACGAACTCTGCATTTTTCCGTGTTAAACAACCTTAACTTCTTCTAAATCAATTAATTTCCTAAATTTAGAATTTCAACAAAATCCGTTTTGTTACAATACATATAGAAAAGATCGTGAACTGGCGACGAATTATGATTTTATTAATGCTTCGCGAATTTTCTGATATCTTGTCGATTTTGTTGCGATTGCGATGAAATCTAATAATTTCTCTGTTGTGAATTTCAAAGTTCCGGAACGTTAATTGTTCCAAAACTACCCACTGCACCATGCGTTATCGACCTGTGACATTAAAGGTCAATATGTATATTAGGGTTGATTCTATTACGTATTTACGTTCTGTTACCTAAATACTGCGCGACATTGCTCCAACACTACGAAATGATGCCAAACTCTCGCAATGTTCAAATGCGAAATCGTCGCAAAGTGTTGAGTATAAGGGATGGTTCAGTTGCGGCCGTATGTTGTAGGAAACGCGTGATTCTTTTTTGTGACGTCGTAGATAAACGTATTCACGTCATTCTTCTTGAAATAGATCCCTCGGTGGAAGGGAAAAGAAGGAGACCCAAAACAAAAGGAACAATAATGGTTAACATTGGTGTGCGAAGTGAGCCCAAATGAGGAGTCCTTAATTACAATGAGGATAAGATAGTTACTGAAATATTTCTTTCCATATAATATTTTCAATTTCGTTCGCGTCGTTAAGATTATTTTGTATTTTAAGACCATTTGGCTACTCTACTCTACTCTACTCTACTCTACTCTACTCTACTCCACTCCACTCCACTCCACTCCACTCCACTCCACTCCACTCCACTCCACTCCACTCCACTCCACTCCACTCCACTCCACTCCACTCCACTCCACTCCACTCCACTCCACTCCACTCCACTCCACTCCACTCCACTCCACTCCACTCCACTCCACTCCACTCCACTCCACTCCACTCCACTCCACTCCACTCCACTCCACTCCACTCCACTCCACTCCACTCCACTCCACTCCACTCCACTCCACTCCACTCCACTCCACTCCACTCCACTCCACTCCACTCCACTCCACTCCACTCCACTCCACTCCACTCCACTCCACTCCACTCCACTCCACTCCACTCCACTCCACTCCACTCCACTCCACTCCACTCCACTCCACTCCACTCCACTCCACTCCACTCCACTCCACTCCACTCCACTCCACTCCACTCCACTCCACTCCACTCCACTCCACTCCACTCCACTCCACTCCACTCCACTCCACTCCACTCCACTCCACTCCACTCCACTCCACTCCACTCCACTCCACTCCACTCCACTCCACTCCACTCCACTCCACTCCACTCCACTCCACTCCACTCCACTCCACTCCACTCCACTCCACTCCACTCCACTCCACTCTACTCTACTCTACTCCACTCCACTCTACTCTACACGTCTAAAACGTCAAACTCTAAAACGTCAGCCCTCCAAAACGTCAGCCCATACTTTTTTATAGTATAGTATAGATTAACGATTCGTAGAAATAGTGATTCGAGAACATGAGAAGCAGTATATGGGCTACACTGGATCACAAATTATTTACGGATGCCAAACCGCAGCATGACAAATGTCCTATTGGAGAGGATTCATGGTGCTCATGGCAACGCGCGAAAGCCACGAATACTTTGGCTGAGTACAAACACAAGCCAGCTCTTCCAATACAAGTGTACGAAGCTATCCACCCAATTTATGAAGAACTGACCAATCAAGATCTTCTAACTCGATGCATCGGCGGTTATACGCAAAATAACAACGAAAGTTTCAATTCGACTGTGTGGACATTGGCCCCGAAAAATATTTCAAGTGGGAAAACAGTATTGGATATAACTACGGAAATTGCAGTTTCTGTGTTTACTGATGGGTTTTCTTCAATTCTACACATAATGGAGGCAATGGGTTTCGAAATCGGCCCGAACAGCTACGAAATGTGCATGGAGATCGATAAACAGCGCATAACGCTTGCAGAGAGACCGCTATCTGACCGGGTGAAAGAGGCCAGAATCGCTGCAAGGTCAAGCAGAAAAGATATGTACGAGCAGGAAGATAATCTGGAAGGCCAATTGTATCGTGCAGGCATCGCAGATTAAAGGTATTGCACAATTATCCATGATTTTCTGCTACTCAAAACTTTAAACGCGTTTATCTCAAAACTACTTTTTTTGAGTTGGCCGGAAAGATTACTCAGACAATTTTCAACCGATTGACTTGAAATTTGGAAGATATCTTCGAAAATACATTGTCTAGAGAAGTACGTAGGATTTTTTTTATTTTGCATAGTTCATTTGTTATTAACAATTATCTGACGATTTTTTAGGCAAATTCCCACTTTCCACTTTATAAGTGCGCCATTTTATCAAAAATCAATATATCGAAAAAATCCTACGTACTTCTCTAGCTTATATATAATCGAAAAAATTCAGGCCCTAATCATGATTCATTAAATTACAGGAGCTGATCTTCCGGCCGTGGAGCATTGAAAAAAAAAGACGTCGTCGCGAAAACGCTGTACCGCCGCCATTTTGAAATAAATTGCCTCAAAAAAAATATTCTATGCAGTTAATGATATGTATAATAAAGTCTCATTTGTGTAATCTCGACTTATTTCGTAATATTTCTGGAAAAAATTCCCAAAATAGTATATTACACACCTAGGGCAGTAAAGTAAGAAATGTCTCAGATCACATGTAACTGCCGGCCGAGGCGAAGCCGAGGTCGACAAACATGTGATCTGAGGCTTTCTTATTTACTGCCCGAGGAGTGTATACGATTTTTCTCATCGACGGAGCCGAAAACCGGGAACTTCGTTCCGCGCAGCGGAACGAAAGTTGTCGCTTTCGGCCCGGAGGTGAGAAAAAGCCTATTTTTTTCGGCCTCTAGGGTGGTATGACCAGCCTAGGGTGGTATGTCGCATGATCCAGAGAACACTGCTTCGAGGATTTGCCTTCGCTAGACCTCATTCTATTTGCAGTTGCACTGCACACCAATTAAAAGCAGCAGTTCTTTTAAAAGATCCTTATAACAGAGTCTATAGACAAGAACATAAAATGTCAGAATAATACTGTGACGTCGCGGATGTTTTATTTAATTAACTTTAGATAACGAGCAGCAGACTCTGCTACGGAACGCGGTTTTAGGAGGGAAGGACTCGGTTGACACTGAATTGATACTGGTAACAACGTTTATTATTCTGATGCAAAAAGAACAGAGTAACGTTCTTACAAAGGTTCGGAGACTTACTGACTAACGAAATAACGCGGGAGGTGTTTATAAAGAGTCAATCGTGGGAAAATGGTGATAGTGGGGAGGAATTTTGGGAAGAAGTCTGGAAAGTGCTACGAGGGTTAAGATGCACGTGTGACTGAATTCCAAGAAATGCAGGTGGCGGGCTAGGTGGGTCCCAATGAGGTATCTGTGGGAAAGAGGCGATAAAACGCGCTTTCAGGGAAAGAATTCGGGGAAAAGTCACATATACGATGCGGAGGCGGAGATTAGGATGCAGGGGCTGTAGTGGACGGTGGGAAACTTAGTCACAGTGCAGCGAACGGTAGGTTGAAGAAAAAAAACATAGAACGAGCAGTCTCGTTACACCTCCCCCCTTATTTTAGAAAATTCATAAAACAAAAAAAAAATGAATTTTCTAAACGATAGAACAACTTTGGTGGCGCTTATAACCTAAATAATGCCAATATGTTAAATTACATTCGTGTCGGAGTAACAATTAAAAATGTACAAGAATTTACGGAGTGGCTATCGAATATTATTGGAACGTAGAAGGTTTACAGGGTCATAATTGAATTTTTCTGAAATAAAGAAAGCTTGCAGATTATTACTACTGTGAATGGTGAGAATTCGAATAATATTTGACCAATATTTTCAATAGTTGTGACACAGGGTGAGGTATTTCTTTTCTTTTTTCCTGATTCGTTTATTTATTATGCTGTTTGTCATTTTATATACGGCTGCAGGTGTCTCAGCATTTGTGAGCGAGTTGATCCCCTTGTCTTCACGATATCAGATGAAGATGTTCCGGGATGCTCGGTACATCAAATGGTTGGCTTGGTCTGCCTGTTGATGCGCTAGACTTGGAATGAAAATATGAACGGTGCATAACCGGTGACCTAGACATAAAAGAAACATTAGTTTCGGAAGTAAGGTTTGAGTTTATTGACGTGAATTAATTTTCTTCTATTTCTTAGCAATATTTCATAATTAACATCAGACGTTCGATCGAGTATTATCGCAGGACCTTCCCACTTCGGAGCAAGCGGAGATTTATCTCGTTCTTGCGCAACGAGAACTTCATCGCCCTTGTTAAAAATTGGAGCAGGTCGATGAATGTGAGCGTCTTGGTTAGCTTTGTAACGCTCTTTCGCTGCGACAAGGTGGTCACGACCCTTCTTCAGAATCCTTTCATGGTCTGCACGGAGTCCCTCGAAGTATTCGTCGATGGTGGCATTTGTTCGATGGATGGGGATGCTATTCGGGACGTTAGGTTTACGTCCGAACTGCATCTCGAAAGGTGTGAGGCCGATGCCTTCTTGCTTGGCTGTGTTGTAAGCCATCGAGACAAATTTTAACTTCTTATCCCAATCCTCGCGATGATCATGGATGAGAGCTTTAATTTGTTCTTTAATTGGTCCATGAGCTCTTTCAAGGCTTCCGTTACTTTGAGGATGGAATGTTGTTGTCGTCATGTGTGAAATTTTGAAGAGTTTCTCCAGATGTTTAAACGTTTGGCTGATGAAGTTACGGCCTCCGTCTGTGAGGATCTTCTTAGGTGCGCCGTGGATATAAATGAAATGCTCGACTAATGCATTCACGGTGGCTTGAGCATCTTGAGTTTTTAGAGGGATCAACGTGATGAATTTTATCAGTTGGTCCTGTACTGACATTATGTACTTGTATCCATCGGTTGATTCGGGAATGGGCCCAACAAGGTCCAATGCAATTTTATCATTGGGTCGTTCTGGCGTATCAGTCATTACAGCTTCTGCTTGTGGACGTATACGGACGAGCTTGATTTTCTGGCAAGTGTCGCATCTTCGGATGTAGTCTTCGACATCTTTTTGAAGGTTCGGCCAGGTAGCAACTGCTTTGATACGATCAAGAGTCTTGGCTATACCAAAATGTCCAGTGGCCTTCGTTCCATGGTGCTTCTTTATAATGCGTTGGCGGTCTTCTTCAGTACCTGGCTCGTAAAGATCCTTGTCATACAAATACAATAAGGGGCGATCTTCTCTCTTAGACCAAATGAAATTAATCATTAGTTTAATTCGGTTTTTTGTTGCTGGGTGAGATCGAAGATGATCACAGCCTAAATAAATTTTCGTTGTCTCATTTATTTTTATTAAGGTAGCTGCAATGCGATTAAACCAATCTATTTCGTCTTCAGAGAAATCGATGTAAAGGCAATCCGTGGCGTTGTTCGGTGCGTCCATTATTTTTAAAGCGGGAACATCGTTGGGTGGAATGTTTTCGCTGATTTCGGGAACTAGTGGGATACTTTTGCTCAGCTCAAATTCCATGTACAGCGGCGAATCTTCTTCTAATGGTTCTTCCTGTTGATGATCTGTTGCGACATTGTTTTTGTCGTTGCCGGTGCGTTGGGTGACCTGAGTTTCTTCTATTGTTTTCGAACGTTGTTGTCCTCGAGTAGTTACAGCATAAATCCGAGACAGAGCATCTGCGTTTGTATTGAGAGAGCCCTTTTTGTAGATAGGCTCATACTCATACTCTTCCACTTTCATCCGAAGTCTCATCAACCGACTATTAGTTGGAGGATCCGTAGCCTTCAGAATCCAAATAAGTGGTTTATGATCAGTGACAATTTTAAAATGTTTTCCATATAGGTACTGACGGAAGTGTTTCGTCGCCCATGTGATCGCAAGCATTTCCCTTTCAGTGGTGGAGTAGCGCTGCTCTGCCTTGTTAAGGGTACGAGAGGCGTAGGCGACCGGCCGATCTTTTCCGATCGGTCCCTGTGATAATACTGCACCGACCGCGTGGTTACTTGCGTCGGTGGTCAGGACGAATTCTTTTTCAAAGTCGGGATACTGTAGTACTGGTGCGGTTATTAATGCGGTACGCAGTGTTTGAAAGGATTGCTCTTGTTTTTCGGTCCACGCCCACGTGATGTCCTTTTTTAACAATTCGGTCAACGATTTTACAATTTTACTCAAGTCTTTAATAAACTTTCGATAATATCCTGCAAGACCGAGAAATTGTTTAATGTGTTTAGGTTCTTTTGGCGTCGGAAAATTTGCAACTGCTTCGATTTTCTTCGGATTTGGTTTGACTCCTTCTTCCGAGATAACGTGACCCAGAAATTCCAATTCTGGTCGAAGGAACTCACACTTATCCGGTTGCAGTTTTAGGTCCGCTTCACGCAAGCGCTTTAGAACGTCCAGTAGTTTTTTGTTGTGCTCCTCCAATGTGTTACCGTAGATGATTATGTCATCGAGGTAAACGAAGCACGTGTTGCCGATTAGTCCACGCAGTGCATTGTTCATCATCCGTTGGAACGTTGCAGGTGCGTTTTTGAGTCCAAAAGGCATCCGGTTGTAGTGGAAATGTCCTGATGGCGTCGAGAATGCTGTTTTTTGTTTGTCTCGTTCGTCCATTGGTATTTGATGGAATCCAGATGCAAGATCGAAGGCAGAGAAGTATTTGGCTCTTCCTAGTTGGTCTAATATCTCGTTGATGCATGGGAGAGGATAAGCGTCATGCGAAGTTTTCTCATTGAGCTTCCTGAAGTCGATGACGATCCTCCATTTCTTCTTCCCCGATGCGTCGGATTTTTTCGGTACAACCCAGAGTGGAGCGTTGTACGGTGAGTCGCTTGGCTCGATCAGCTTCTGTTCGAGCATGTCGTTGACTTGGCGGTCAATTTCCTCCTTGTGTACCGGGGGGTACCGGTACTGCTTGACGTTTATCGGAACATCATCGCTGGTTATAATGCGGTGTTTGACCGCTTTCGTGCCTGGCAGTGGGTCGCCAGGTAGAGCGAACACGTCGGGGTAGGACGACACGATGTCCCACACCTGTTCTGCTAGTTCAGGTGGCACGTGCTGCAGACGCACGTTTTCCTTGAGCGCTCGGATCCTATCTGCCGAATTGTGCTCTCTAATGTTGTGGACCCTTGGTGCGTCCGTCGGTGCGTCTTGGCGCGCCTCCGCCGGTGAAAGGGCAGGTACCTCGAAAGGTAGCCCACGCAGTAGGTCAATTGTAAACCGCTTGGGTTCTTCCGAGTCGTTTATTACTGGCACTCGGGCTTTATAGTCCTTGGCATTGAATATGCAGGGTACTATGGGATCTGAGTTTTCCTCACTTGTGAAGGCTAGTCCATTTGCGATGTTTGTCGGGACAGTGATGAAATGAATTTATCTGGCTGGAACGGTGATGGTTAATGGTTCGAATTTTAGTCTTTTCCTATTAAATTGTAAGAAATTGTCCTTTCCAATGCCAATGTAAGTTTGGTATTACTCCATGAAGGGAACGCCAATTATTCCATCTTCTTCCAGAGGAAAGTCGTCGGGAACAACATGAAAAAATTGTTTTCGTCCCTCGTATTCTTGCTGAGTGACGAACAATGATTTATGTAGATCATTGCCCATCTTAAATTCTGTGTTAACTTTCCGGTCAACCAGTGAAGTGCCTTTGAGGCTACCAAGTTTTATGAGGTTGATGGCAGCTCCAGTATCTAATAAAAATCTTCCTTTTCGCGGATCCAACGATGTTAACTCGAGGGATTGATTGGCTCCTTTGGAATCGGCTGTCTCTTCTGTAGGCAGGTGGTTGACTCGTGGAGGGGGACGAGGCGGAAGCTTGTCCTTTCGAAAACCCGACCACTGTGTAGAAGAGTTACCTTTGTTCGTTGAGTCCCGCATCTTGGTGTGACAATCCCGTTCTAGATGTCCAATGCGTTTACAGTAGTTGCACGATACCTGCGGTCGCTGTATTCCTGATGAGTTTATGGGTGGTCTTGGGGTCGAACGTGTTTGGCGGCGTGGAGCGCTGTTAGAAGCTCTATCGGCAATGTTGAGGTTCCGTGTCATCATTTCTCGGGTATAGTCGTAGGCTTCCGCAGCTTGAGCCTTGGCGATGGCTACCCGAATGTTGTCCGGTCGTTGCGCCCGCACTTCCGTGGAAATTTCCTTTCGAAGGCCTAACAGGTATTGCTCGAGCCCCTGCTCTCTTTCGTATTCAATTATTAACCGTCATTTATTTTCATTTGGAATAGAATTCGCGAGCACGGCTAACACTTGGTTTTGCACTTCGAGGAAACGGTTTGTAAATTTTGAGACCGTTTCTGTCTTCCCTTGGAATGTACGTGATCGTTTATCTCGCCACACGTTGACTGGTTGTAAATTTCCAAATAGTATACTGAGGGCTTCATACAGTTTATCGTATGTAGAGCTGTCATATTCTTGTAATTCGCGTGCTGCGTCACCAATCATTTTCTTTGCGATTATCAATCGACGGAAATAATCTTCTCGCGTTACTTGTTGGCGCACGTCTTCAATCGAACCAATGAATGCCTCTACGCCAATATTTTTTCCATTGAATTCCTTTATGAGCTCTAATGCTTCCTTTGGTGTGAGTTCTTCACCAATTAAATGTGATATTTCGCTTCTTGTGTCAGTTTATTCATTGTCAACATTTTGTGTATTTCTTTTTAGTCGGTCTGTTACTGTATGAAGTGTGTTTTGACGCATTGCGTTTGTATGTGGTAGTGCCATTTCGCTGGTACTTGCGGAGTCAGTTACTAAATCGGTCGTAATATTCACTGAGTGCAGTATTGAGTAAATGGGTTTTTACTCACCGATTTGTTTTGTTATTCCAGTGTTGCCATAAACGTCTTTTCCAGTATCTGCGTGTTGTCGATCGATCCTATGTTCCTGGCAATGTTGAGTCGGCTACCCCACACTTAGCACCAATTGTGACGTCGCGGATGTTTTATTTATTTAACTTTAGATAACGAGCAGCAGACTCTGCTACGGAACGTGGTTTTAGGAGGGAAGGACTCGGTTGACACTGAATTGATACTGGTAACAACGTTTATTATTCTGATGCAAAAAGAACAGAGTAACGTTCTTACAAAGGTTCGGAGACTTACTGACTAACGAAATAACGCGGGAGGTGTTTATAAAGAGTCAATCGTGGGAAAATGGTGATAGTGGGGAGGAATTTTGGGAAGAAGTCTGGAAAGTGCTACGAGGGTTAAGATGCACGTGTGACTGAATTCCAAGAAATGCAGGTGGCGGGCTAGGTGGGTCCCAATGAGGTATCTGTGGGAAAGAGGCGATAAAACGCGCTTTCAGGGAAAGAATTCGGGGAAAAGTCACATATACGATGCGGAGGCGGAGATTAGGATGCAGGGGCTGAAGTGGACGGTGAGAAACTTAGTCACAGTGCAGCGAACGGTAGGTTGAAGAAAAAAAACATAGAACGAGCAGTCTCGTTACAATACTGATATAGATCTTCAACAAAATTTAAACATTTTTTAAAAAATTGCTCCGCTTAATTCGTGTGCAGTGCAACTGCGAGGAGAATGAGACTTAACGAAGGCCAATCCCTGAAGCAGTGTCCTCTAGATCACACCCAGCGTGTGAAATATCATTTACTTGGTTTTGTAGCAACCAGTTGACCCAATCAGCTGGTCCGCTTACAAAAAGTCATTTGGCTCCAACCTGAAAGGAGAGAATTATTTTTAAAAATTTCTTCCATAAAGAGGAGAATTGTCCTTATCCGTATAATAAAAAAAAAAGATTTTCTTAACTGCAGTGTTTAATTTAAAAACTACTCGCAGTGGCTTTCTGACCAAGCCGGTCAATCAATTATAGTTATTGATGCAGGGAATATGCAGTGAATCGAAAACCAAAATCCATTGACGGCTTGATTTGAAAGCCGCTTCTAGTGCTTTTTCATTTGGTGATACTTGTGATTCTAGAAAACAAATGGAAAAACGACCACAGTGACTTTCAGACCATGCTTCAGTCGCAGGCACGCCAAGTTTTTTGTAGAAGAACATCTTCATCTGTTGAATATCTACCAAGGGGTTTGACTTGGCTAATAGGATTCGGTTTAATGTTTTTGAAACAAATTTTTTTTTGCGAAAGATTCTTCAGAGAAGAACTTTTTGTTTTCAAGTGATTTTTTTTATAGGATGGTTACACTTTTAATACTTGGCGTACCATTTTTGTTTTGAAAAAACATTTTGGGTGCATTGTATGTGTTAAGACTGATAGAATTATTATAGTCTATCGGAAAACCCTGATATAAATGAAACAGTTTTCTATCATTTATGTATAATAATTTCATGCTGATTGATTCGTTTTTCTTCTCTTCGGTTCACAGCTATAGAAAGTCTATCATAATGAATCTTGAATATGATAAATATTTGAATTCAAAGATTTGTGAATGAAACCTTTTTTTATTGAAATATGTAATATTATTAATATTTTTTCTACGATCATATATTTTTATTGTATAATTTAATAGAAAAATTATATTATTTATAATAATATTATGGGATATGGAAGAAATCATAGTACTTCGTAAATTTGTGAACCAAAGTCTGTATTTTGAACAATAAGATTTTTTATAATAGTTTTCTATCATTTATTTTTACCAATGCAGTCACCTAAAAAAGGTCATAAGAAAAAAAATGGTGTAAATTCTTTTAAAAAATCTTTAAAATCCTTATTAAATACATAATGAGCATTATAATTCTGCAATTTAATAAAGACATACAGTGCACCGAAATGGTGTAAGGTAAAAAGTAAAATTTTTCACTTGTAGGTTTCAGACCAAACCAGTGAACGAATTCTAGTGTTCAATGTCTTATTTTATCTGTCGAAGAGTGCATTCTGGATTGAATATAGAAATTTTTCTTTCAGCTCTTTATGACAAAGCTATGATTTTAATTGTATAAATAAATCTCTCTATGAAAAACTCACTGAACAATTGGTTACAGTAAATCTAATTTTCACTGCATCAAAAATCGCTATGTTAAATACAGAATGCACTCTTCGACAGATAAAATAAGACATCGAACATTTAAACTGATTCACCGGTTTGGTCTGAAAGCTACGCCAAGTGAAAAATTTTACTTTTGATCTCACACCATTCTTGTGCACCGAATGTCTTTACAAAATTGCAAAATTGAAAAATTGCATCAGAAATTGTTGGATATTGGTTTTCGCCACAGAAAATTTTTCGCTTACACTGGGGTTTGAACCTACGACCTGCCTACCTAAATACCTAACAACACACACACGCTACCGACTACGCTATCAACGATAGCAGTAGAGGCGTGAGCTGGGGAGACAGACCTTACCCCCTCTCTACCTCCCGTCTGGCACCGTGTCTAGTCTAATTAGCATAATTCCCCGAGCTCTGATTGGCTGTTTAAATCCCCTCTCCCTCCCACTCCTTACATAAAACAGGTGGGACTAATTTGCATAATTCCCCGAGCTCTGATTGGTTATTTTAATCCCCTCTCCCACCCACTCCTTACTTAAAACAGGTGGGATTAATTTGCATCATTCCCCGAGCTCTGATATGTTGTTTAAATCTCCTCTTCCTCCCACCCCCTTTTTTTAAAACAGGTGGGAATAATTTGCATAATTCCCCGAGCTCTGATTGGTTGAGTGGGTTTTTCCGGGGCCTTGATTCCCTGAGCTCTGGTTGGTTGAATATTTTTCTCGGTGAGATGATTTCCCGAGCGCTGATTGGTGGGTGGGAACTTGTCCACCGCGGTCGATAATTTTTAGGTGAAAATCCTTCGATGCTCCTGCAGTCGGTATTGTAGATTTTTTCCCTACTATCGGTAACTCGATTTTCCGGATGTTGGTAAATTTTCCAGTTCTACTACCGGTAACTCGATTTTCCGGATGTTGGTAAATTTTCCAGTCCTGCAACCGGTAACTCAATTTTCCGGATGTTGATAAATTTTCCGGATCGATAAGTCGGTAAAATCGATAAAAAGATTTTTTTCGGATGATGGTACATTTTTCAGGTACGTAAGTCGTGAAATAAAAGAAAAACAGGATTTTCAAAAGCATTGATTTATTAACATAGTAGTTAATTATTCGTGTGACAAAATATTGCAAATGTTGTAGTTATGTATGTGTATCTCAGACAGTAGTTTCACGGTAGGGTTTTTGAAGTGACATCGTTGATTGTGATAGACCCGTCGGTGTCAGTGGCACCGTTGCAGGGTTGCTCTGCAGGCAGCGTGCGCATTCCCGCTTGGTTGGAAGACAGTTACCGATTTGCATCAGTAGATCTGGTGAGCCTGTGTGTTCTACGCAGAGTTGATACGATGCAACCTCGGGATCCTGTCGAATGTGTTCAGGTAGTTTTTCCCAGAGAAAATGAATGACGTCACTCCAGTGGCGCAATAGCAGGGGTTTCGGTATATATTCGAGTTCTTCTCTGGTAAGTTCCCACGGATCTTTACCACAATCTATAATGAGTAACCCGTTGATAACTTCCATTTTACTTTGGTTGTTGCAGCTACCGTGTCTATTTCAGAAGTGTGGTTAATCCAGTGATGTGTGGATGCTTTTATACTTATCAAAGCGCTGGTGGTGGGGATGAAGATGATATTTATTTTTTTAAATAAATAGTCACAATTTAAATTTCTTTGTTTCTTTATTCAGCCAATATACATATATACATATACTAGGATGTTATTGTGGCTCGCGCGCTTCGCGCGCTCGCAGAGGTATGTTATTGTGGCTCGCGCGCTGCGCGCGCTCGCAGAGGTGTCCCCCCCCACCCCCGCCGAAAGCAGTAGGCAACCGAGAAGACTACAGGGCAAATGTAGGTTTAGAGTGAGAGTAGAAGTTGAAGCACCCGCTAATACTTTGCCGTTTCCCGAAACGCCTTCATTCTATAGCAGACTATAAAATATTATCGTTTCCACACCACTATGAAGTAGATAATACGGCGTGTTTTTTTTTAACGTCCGATTTCTCAGACTTTTAATCAAAGTTTTACTTCAAGATACCATTACAAAATTGTTTAATAATCAATTTTGAAATGATAACAGTTGTATAGAAACTGAAATTGAAATACAGAATAATCGGATGCAAGTTGTGTCCCCAGTAGGCCTAGTCAACTTATGATTAGAGCACAGCATCCACATATATTAAAAAATGTTGGGAGCACAGCATCCACATATTGAAGTATCAAGAGTACAACTTCCACATAATTTGTAATGATTTGCTATTCTCGTCAATCAAAAACTTCTTTCCATACGATATTATTTATATCTTCTAAATCTTCTGAATCATTTTCAATAAACAATTGATTTGCATTTTTACATCTGGATAATGCCACGTATAATTGTCCATGAGAAAACAAAGGCTTATGAAAATATATACCGACTTTTTCTAAGCTTTGCCCTTGTGATTTATTTATAGTAATTGCAAATGCTAAAACAATAGGAAACTGTCTTCGGTATAGAACAAATGGCAAAGATGAATATTCTCCAGTGTCTAACATTATTCTTGGAATAAAAGCACAGTTACCAGCTTGGGTACCGGTTATTATTTTTACTTTAATATTGAATTTGAAGAATCCGATAACTTTCATTCTTGTCCCATTACACAGTCCATCATTTATACTCAAATTTCTAATAAGCATTACTATAGAACCAATTTTTAGTATTAACTTGTGAACTGGGAATCCTGGAAATCGTAGAGAATTTAAATATTCTATTGGATAATTTAAATCAACATCAACATCTGCTTGATCGACTCGTTTATGTTTTACGTAGTCAATACTCTAATATGCTTTTTCTTCACTGTTGATTTTGCCTAATATTTTGTTATTTAATCTGTAAACATCATCATTATGACAACATAAAATAGCACAATTTGATAGATCAGCATATTCGTTGATAGTTGAGCCATATATAGTTGTACAAACGTCATTAGTTTTCCAATTGTCAGGTATTTCTAACGATTTTATTACACCTTTTCCAACTTCTAATAAAAATTTAGAAAAATTTTCATCACACGCACGCATATTTCTTTCTAATTTCATAATTGTGAATTGGTGCCATAAACTGGAAAATTTTATTGCTTCGTTGATGATACTAAATTTTGTTCCATTTTTCACGACTGGAAGAATTTGCCGGAAATCTCCACCCAATGTAATTAATTTTCCTGCAAATGGAAGATGTTCGATATTACAACAATCGCGAAGCGTTTTATCCACAATTTCTAATGCCTTTTTTGGTATCATTGATGCTTCATCACAAACAATGACATCACACTCTCTTAATCTTTTTTTATCTGATTTTAATTTAAAAAACGCCGTCTTTATTCCGCTTAAATCGATCGGTAACCTGAAAGTTCTATGGCTTGTCATTCCTCCTGGTAGTAAAATAGATGCAATACCCGTCCATGCCATTGATAATACTTTTTTTCCGATTCCTAAGAAATAATGAATGACTGTATTATAAAGGTACGTTTTCCCTGTACCTCCAGGACCGTCAATATAAATCATTTTTTTACTATTCTCTTTAGTTATATGATCAAAAATAATTCTTTGATCAGTGTTCAATTGTGCAATGAGTTCAATGGATTTATTTTTGTGGAAAATCATTGCTTCTTTTTCATTTTCAAACATTTTTGAATTTTGTAAATATGGATTAGGTTCTGGGAGTCCGAAATCCGAACACCGCATGTTTTCTAATTTGAAAATTTCATTTATTCATAGTAAGGCTCTATCTTCATTATTATCCATAAAACCTTCACAAAACGACTCTTTAAATTCATCCCAAATTTGCCGCGATAATACAAAATTGTCGGAAATTACAAACCATGCAAAAAATTTGCGCAACTCAGCAGGCATCATAACGGTACATGCTTCTTCGAAAATTTTAAAAATTTCTGTGTCACTTTCGACCAACCCCATAGCAATAGCAGTCTCTTTGTAGGTATTGCAAATTACATTTTCGTATGTTTTCAAATCTTGAAAACATCTCGCCCCTTTTACACGATGTAATATTAGTTTTAAATGAAAGCCTTCGATGTCTTTTGGACTAACACTCACAACTCGTCCGATTGCTTTCGAAAATAGACGACGTTTTACCCACATTTTTTTCTGTAAATCAAATATATATTTCCGAGGAATGTTAATATACAAAAATTTTCGGGCTTTCTCGTCATTCTCATTAAGTTTGAACCATGCCGTTAGAGTTGTCTCATTTTTTTGGTAAAGCATTTTCTTCTTTATGTTCTTCAAAAACAATTCGCTGTTGATTTTCTACATGAACTGCTAACCGAACAACGGGGTGTGATCTATCTGAAAGTGGTAATTCTTCTATTCTCCAAGCAGCTTCCATGGGACTAACATAACGGCTGTCAATATAATTAGAAATTTGATCGTATATTTCTGTATCGACATTTTGTTTTTTCTGTTTAATCTTAATAAAGGCTCTATCGTGTCCTTTGTGCAAGTATGCATAAATATACTTCACGCTCATTATTGAAGCACAATATTCGACATTAACATGACACTTATATTTTTTAAGAATTTCCGGATTATAAGGAACTACCATGGAATTATCAACAGCCTCAAAATTTCCATTGATTTTTTTATTATACATGTATCCAGCGTTCCTATTATCTCTGCATCTATATTGGGGAAAACCATTTTTTTCAAATTCCATAGAATCGCGTAATAGTTTTGGAAAGTTTTTTGAACGAATATTTTTTTCCTTGTCGTAACATGGAGAATAATCTGTACGAGGACCATGCAACATATGTTTTACTACCAATTCTTGTAGTTCACAATCGTTAGAAGGAATTTCTGCGCTAATATGATTGTCAATTGCTTCTGGCGTTGTTAATTTGTTTTTGTAATCTAATACAAACAACATATGTGCGTGAGGTAGGCCACGTTTATGGAATTCAATTGTGTACACGTATGCTAAAATATTTCCGAACATTTTTCCACTTATGATATCCGCCAGAAGAGAACGTAATTTGGCATAAAACAACCTAACTGTAATATTCGGAATATCATTACACGATGTTCCTGTTGGAAATTCCTTCAATATTCTTTGTAGTTCTGGCCAGTTTGGATTGCAAGTCATGGTAATAAATAAATCGGGTCTACCAATCGCTCTAACAATGGCCATCGCATCCTGATAATTTTTCTGCATATTTCTAGGACTACCTAAATATGTCGAGGGCAGAACGAAAACATTAGCTAAACGCTCGGCAAAACTATTTGGATTATTTAAAACACTACGTGCCACGTGATCGACTACGCCTTGATAACATTCAATGCGTAATTTTGTTTTGATTATATCGAAAAAAATTTAGTCTATTATTTTCAATAACAATGTATGCTTGAATGACATACTGTTGTGTAAGGCGGCCACAAAATAAAATAGGATTAAAATAATTGGGTCTATAGGCTAAACGATATGAATAATATTGTAAAGCTGTAAGCCTTTTGCCACTTTTATACTGTGTAAATAATGGACTCCACCCTAAGTCTCCACTTGGAAATATTATCGGAAAAGTCATAGGATCAATATGAAAAGATAATTTATTCAAATATGTGTAGGTTTCAACACCTTCCGGAACCGATTTTGGATAAACACATAGATCAAAAATAGGAATTTCGCCATCTTTAGAAACTATTAACGCTGCACATTCAGCAGTAGATGGTGCATTATAACGACATTTATCTAATTTAATATTACGAATAAAATATAGATAATATTCTGCCAGGTCTTGGTTTTTAGTTAATTCATATAAATGTTTATACTTTTTAATGTACGGGTTAACCTTGTTCAATACTTCTGATATTATTTTAACATGTTTTTTTGATAAATTATTATTTTCTTTTAATATTTGCTCTGTAGTAATATAATCATCGTATATATAAATTTGACCACCATGCGGGGTTTCACCTTTTTTCGTGTAAATACTATTTGGAGTAATATGACAAACTTGACCTTGAATTTTTATAAATTCATCTACTACGTTCGCATTAAAACTCGCAAAAGAAAAACGACTATTATAATAACGAATTAATCGTCTGAATTTGAAATCATATAATAATAAATCTTTTAAACTTTGATCGTAATTGCTTAATACAGGAAGTTTCACTTTTCCGAAATGGCAACAACTTTTTTTCGAAAATTCAACTTTCCAAAATAAAGCTGAACAATATGGACAAATATAATTCAGTACGATATTTTATGAGGCCACATTTTGATAATTTGTTGAGTGATTTTTCTTTTATTAAAACGATCGTTAGTCATATTAATAACAATATCTTTCATTTAAATTTTCAACAATATCTTTCTCCCGTTTCCTTCTTAACCGATCGTCATTTAAATTTTCAACTATATCTTTCTCTCGTTTCTTTTATAACCGATCTTCATTTAAATTTCCAACTTTATCTTTTTCCCATTACTCTGAGAGAGAGAGGGGGGGGGGGGGGAGATTTACCTCGTTTGACCGCAGCTGAGCATTATGCAGCTGTTACAGCAGCGCGATCATGCGCTGCTGCTGCTCCCACAGCAGCCGTACATGATCTGGTAGCTCCGGCGGCACCTCCTGCGCTCCATTCCTAGCATTCAGCAAAATTCAATAATTGAATATACATTAAATATAAATAATTAAATTGTTACTATTTATAATTAAAATAAAATAAATTTACTTACATTTTTTCCCGCCATCCTGCCACTGCCAAGTTCGCACTGCAATGAACTTTTTAAACAAATCAATCTCGAATCGCACGGCAGCTGTTCGCCGCTCCTCCCGAAGCTGCGACATACGACGCGCGACCACTATACATGGTATCTTCGTTCAATCGACCGTAATTTCAATTTCTTTTTAAAAAATTCAATAATATTTACGATCCGCTCTACCAAACATTCAATTTAATGGAACAGTTGGTCGCATTTTCTACTTCGCAGTGGTGAGGTAATGACCGTAGGTAAAGTACAGCGTACACTCACAGGAAACTTAATAAAATTCGAACTTTTGAGGGTCCGAATTTTTCTGAGTCCCTAAGTTTGGGATTTTGAGAGTCCCAATTTTTCTAAGTCCCTGAATTCGGACTTTTGACGTCCCGAATTTTTCTAAGCCCTCAAATTCGGGCTTTTGACAGTCCGCATTTTTCTAAGTCCCTAAATTCGGGCTTTTGACGGTCCGAATTTTTCTAAATCCCTCAATTCGGGCTTTTGACGGTCCGAATTTTTCTAAGTCCCTAAATTCGGGCTTTTGACGGCCCGAATTTTTCTAAATCCCTAAGTTCGGGCTTTTGAGGGTCCGAATTTTTCTAAGTCCCTAAATTCCAGTCCCTCAATTCTTGACACGGCGGCGGCGGTGGCGAGATCTTTTTATAATATAGAGAGATATGTAGATGTATATGAGTGATTCCACGGGACTTTCGCCACCCCGAAAAAAAAAAAATCTCAAATTTTTTCTAAAAATCAGATTCAATGGTGTCTATTGATGGACCAAATTTCAAAATTCTAAAAAAATATTTGACCGGATATGCAAATTTTTCGTTTTTTATCATTTTTCATTTAATCTGTAATATCTAAGAAACTATTGATCGTATCGAAATCATAAAAAGACAAAAATGTGCATTTTTTTATTGCCAACAAGAAAAAAAATATATTCAAAATTAATTGTTTAATTTCAGGTCACATTTTATGGAAAAAACAACAATATTATTATTTTTTTATGGTTGGACTTCAGATTTTTTCATCGGACAAATTGCCTCGGAATCTTTGAGTGATCGCCGAATTTTGAGTATTTTTTTTTCATGGGATGGCCAAATGCTGTGACGTTACAGCAATTTGAATGTTTTTAATATATTTAAAAAATCCATATTCAAAATTAAAATTAATTAAAATGGTTGGACTTCAGATTTTTTTCATCGGACAAATTGCCTCGGAATCTTTGAGTGATCGCCGAATTTTGAGTATTTTTTTTTCATGGGATGACCCAATGCTGTGACGTTACAGCAATTTGAATGTTTTTAATTCAAATTGCTGTAACGAAAATTGAAATTATCTTTTATTATAATTTTAAAATGACAAAATTCTGAGAATTCTAGCTACGTAACGAAATAATAAACAGAAGAAGTATAATACTTCCCCTTGCTCTGCGTCTCACTCTATAGATCTATAAGCTTACGGTCGAAACTTGTTTCCCCTTGCTCTGCGTTTCACTCTATAGATCTACAAGCTCGCGGTCGAAGCACGTATCCCCTTGCTCTGCGTTTCACCATATAGATCTACAAGCTCACAGCGAAGGCATACCACTTCCCCCTTGCTCTGCTTTTCACGGTATAGATCTAGAAGCTCGCGGTCGGAGTACGTCTCCCCTTGCTCTGTGTCTCACTGTATGGATCTACAAGCACCCGGTCGAAACTTGTTTCCCCTTGCTCTGCGTTTCACCATATAGATCTACAAGCTCATAGCTAAGGTATAAGGCTTCCCCTTGCGCCACATCTAACTCCATAGACCTACCAAATCGCAATCGATGACATCCGAATAAGAGCTCAGAAAGCGACAACGATAACAAACGCGATCTTCTCTCTCTTACACACAAGACAATTTCTACGAATTGCGAGCATTTTTCTCAGTAAAATCACTTTATTTTATATTTCAATTTATTCTCGGACTTGACTCAAACTGTAACATCCCATAGATCTTCTCTCTCTTACACACAAGACAATTTCTACGAATTGCGAGCATTTTTCTCAGTAAAATCACTTTATTTTATATTTCAATTTATTCTCGGACTTGACTCAAACTGTAACATCCCATAGACTAAGGGACATAATTATAGTAATTAACTTTTACATGCAACGAGAAGACTTTAGGAGGATTCCGTAGCCAACGTTTATTTTTTCTATTTTCCTTGAGCCAGCCCAGCTCACGTTGACTGTGGAACTACTTGAATCATCTCCACATAGTTGCACTTGATTGAACAATTTATAATTCCGGTCTAACAAGGCACCAAGTTCTTTTATCTACTATTTTCCTTGAGACATCCCAACTCACTTGGTGCGTTGTGTCCTGATCCACTAAATTGTGATATATCAGAATTAAATTCTTTGTATCGAGAATCCCTTAAATCGGCTGTTACGCAAATTCATAAGTATCCGGTGAGGAGATAGAAACACTAACTCTGAGGACTTATTTTTAAACTTCACCTCCCATTTATTACTGGCATTGAGAAAGAGTAATCACACATTATAGAGTCACTCGGCGATGAGCTATGCATGCTCCATGCTCGGACATCCGCTCCGTGCATGACCTTAAAATCCATTCAATTGAGAACATTTCGCAAATATATTCTTACTGTTGGTACAGCGCATATACCCCATGCGTTGTATCAAAAGTCTGTGCGTTTCACTAGAGTTTTCAAAAACCCTAGTACAAGTTGGTTCAAAACAGGTCTATCCCGTTCGATTCAACTCAACCTTTCCTTCTCAACCTCTATCCTGAACCGATGATGAATTCATCCTAGCTGCATGGCATCAGGAATACTGAGGTTTTCTCCCATCCCCCAATAAAGCCAGTTGTTAATCCTTACTCGGGTCCCGCACACGAATAGAAATCATCCTACGGATGATTACCTAGATCTTTCAGGATATTCTTCCCAGAAATAAGTAAATAGGGGAAGCAAATATCGTTTCAATATATGTATTGAATATGGTATTGTACATGTGTATTTGTAAATATACATATAAATATATGTATATATTTATAGATGACAAGCGAAACGAGGTGTGCATGTTTGTATACACGATGCTGCACATATATTGCCGGCTCCCTCTAGTACACTGGACCGTGCACTTTTCGTATAACGTTTTTTTACGTGTTAGATGTCCCAATTTTTTATAGTATCGTCGCACAATATTATCATTTTTCACCTTATTTGTCGCAAATATATGTAGAAACATATCCAGGCTATAGCCACGAGACATATAATCAAGAAACATAACACAGTATTCTCCACACACTCTAGACTTGATTGATTGTAGAGCTCTTGTATTCCACTCGTAGGTTGCGGTGTTTCGACGTATATGGTTATGGTGTTTGTTAACGAGTGGGGGTAGCCCGTAGCTATCGAAGAAGATGCCCCGGCCATTGTTGTCCACGTACACGGCTACCCAGTGAGTTCTCGGTTTGGTATGATCGTCGGTATTGGCGACGATTGCAGCGGGTCTAGACCCGCTGCAATCGTGCAGCTGGTCTAGACCAGCGACTCATGATACGATCGGCGGGAAACACTCCGTTCGTCTGAGCTAGTATGTGTTGTAGTGCTTTCAGTACCTCCAGACTGTTCATTATATACTTTTTCGGATCCCGCGTTGGGGCGGCGTCTGCACTGTTGATGATGATGATGATGATGATGTGATGATAATGTCCGCCACCAGTGGGGGTGGTGCTGGTGGTAGATGTCTGCCTTTTCGGCGGTGTAGGTGGTGGAGGTGGTGGTGTGCGTAGAAGGGTCGCACGGTAGAGGGTCACTATTTCGTCGTTAGCAGGTACCGTGCCGTCACAGGTGTTTGTCGTAACACTGTTGACACCATTCACAGGTGCATGGGCTATATACCCTTGACCCACAGATGCAATCTCCGAAACGCTTGGGATCTCGATGCCCACCGGTTTTTTTTATAGGGCCATCTGGACGGTCCTTCTGATTCAGAGATCCAAGTGGCTCCGTATAAATTGGATTTGTCGTGTCGACAAGTTGAGTTTGAAGAAAACGTTTTAGTTTTCCCACGTTATTGAATGCACATTTAGCATCATCTTCCTTGGTGAGACCGTGATAAATACACCATGTGTCGTATGGTGGCATTTTTTTGAAGCTGGGTCCTTCGTAATCTTCCAGGTTGATAATAACTCGTCCAAGTACATCGCGTAGAATTTCGGCCTTTTGTGCGGCACGTGTGTATATGCGGAAAGCGTAGCGACACATGGCTCTCAAGTTAACGTAGACTTTCCACAGTGGTGTGTCACCGTCAACCCACTCGAGTCCATGATGGTAGTAGGTTAATTGATTATTACTGCCTCGTATTTCTTTCGGTAAATCACCAAAACCGTATGGTGCTTCAATGAACCAATGGCCGATATTATCGCCTTGTAGTGTAGTCACTGCAACTTCCTTAGGCAGAAAATCACCTTGTTTTCCGTACAGAGCTTGAATGTCCACTATAGCGTCAATGATGAGAACTCGTGGTGAACTGTTGTCGAGTATGCGTGTTTAGAGGTTCTTAAATACTATCCACGGCGGAGGAGCGCACTCTCCCCCAAAACATCTTGACAGCGGCGGCAGCGGAGGCGATGGAGGGGGACGAGATTTTTATTGCTTCCGTTGTTCAGGCACTAAAATCGGTGATAACTTGTCGTGCAGAGTCAATTTCAATAACATTATCGTATTCGGCATAAACTATACAATTTATAGTTGCATCGAGAGATTTGGCAAAACGTACTTCAATTCGTACACTACCGTGTCTCACGAGATTCCAGTGGGTGAAACAGTTTGCTGATAAATCCGGTGTTAAGTCGAAGGCAAACAGACAATAGCCTCGAGCGTATGCCTCACGGTTAATGTCCAATCCTTCATTCTGAAAATGTGTACCTGTGCCTGAGAAGAGCGTATGATAGCGCTGAATCCATGTATCATTTCCGCCAAACTCTGGTTGAAGTGGTTTTCCTGGTATCTGTTGACCATCCACATAGAGCGATAGATAATTTATCGAATGATGTTGGAAATTGAAGGGATTCAGTGTTTTGTCACCGTTGAATGCTTTATTGTAAATAAAGCCGAGTATTATGCGTTTCGGCAATTGTCCAAGTATTACATTATCCAATGTATCACCGACAATTCCTCTATGCATGGTGAATGATTTAACTTCCACACGTGTTATCGGATATTTGGCTGTTGTCTTAGCCAGAGTTTTAGCGTGTGCGATAAGTACGCCAGGATTAATTTTTGCTCGACGTACCAATAGAGTCACATCGTTTATAATAATCTTGTGTGTAACTCCTTATACTGGTGATTCCATAAGGCAAAACTCGTCTTTCGAGCGTACGAGGCGTAGACGCACTTCTACACCATTTAACAAAAACTTATCCTGGTTAAAAACATCGCAGTGTAAATGTCCAATTAAATCCAGGGTTTTGCCGTTTTTTATATATCCCGATCTCGTTTCTTGGCCATTATTGGTAACAGTTTTTGTGCCAGGTAGAGCCTCAAAAGTACCTGGGTTGTCAGCAATCCATGAAGCCGTCGTTAGATGTGATTGTTTTGCCGCAGGTCCGTAATTCAATAATGTCTTAACGTACGCTCTGTATGTGTAAGCATTATTGGGTGGTGCAACGAGTTTTTGATTGAAAAACACGTCAACCTGATTGAAGAGGCTGTATAAAAAATTATTAACAGGTGCTACTGTGTAGGATGAGGCGCCAGTGGCCAGAACTTTGAGTTTTACACAGAGCATTGTGGGGGCTAGGTCGACGTATTCCTCACCGTGGCCAGGTATAACAAATTCAATGGGTCCATCGTCCGAAAGTGAGGATACGGGTTTGTAGTGTACGTATTGGGACGATTCTATCGATGTCTGTGTTGGTGGTATAGTGAATAAGTCGAGTTCCGACTTCATACATTCACAGGAGTGTGAGTGCAAGAAAGACATGTTTAAGCACTTCCGAAATTATCCGGCACTGTAGGCCTCTTCCTCTTTTTAGTATTTCCTTGTCGTCGTCGTCGTCGTCGTTGGACGCGTTTCTTTGTCACTTTTCCCCTCGCTGTCCTACTGTTGCTTTTCTTCTTCTTCCTCTTCTTTGCCACCGATGATGTAGTTCCGCTCCTTTTCCTTTTTACGGTACGTTTTCGCGCAGAGATCCGCGCAGGTGCTCGACCTGTTAACGACTGCATTGTTCTCGTGGCGATCGCACTATTATACCCAGCGCCATCCATGAGTAGTGAGATTTTTTCGTTAGCTTTTCGTTTTAAATTTTCTCCTGATTCTGCAGCTCGTCGTTTTAGTGACTCCTTGAACGGTACATGATTACCACTCACATCCTCGAGAACGTGTAGACCTGAGCGTAGAGCCACTTTCCCTATGGCCTTAGCGCCTCTTGTCAGTAGTGGAAGTACGCTTCTGAAGAGTCCACCGAGAAAGCTGCCGATTCCGTGTCCTCGCTGATACGGTGCACCGGCAAACATGTTGCCTATACGACTAGCACCACCTCCAACTTGATTATCGTAGTACGTGGTATAATGGACCACCATGGTGCTAAAAGTACGCACGTACCCGATCGCGTTTTACGCGAGACGTTTAAAGTGAAGCGTTCGAGTTAACGTTCCGTACTCGAATGTGATTGCTTTCCCCAGATGATCTCTTATATCTATCTCCACTGTGCGAAAACAGTTGTTGAGTAGAGGTATGTAATTTGGTGGTGAAAAATATTTCACTTTTGTCGATCCATATTTATAGTGTACTGTATCCAAATTGACTATACGCAATAGAGCAGCTTGAGTATCACCCACTGTATAGGGTATACAGAGATCTGTATACACAAAAAGCTGTTCAGGTGGAGCTCGAGAGATGCAGGCGGGTGTTTGTCCGACGCGTTGATGTCCACTATGAAAGCGCAGGTATGAGTCTTGGTCTTTAGTAAAGTCAAAACCGTGTTTTAAATTAAAGTCCAATATACGTCGTACCTTATCGCTAATTCTCAATTGATTTGATATAATTTGTGTACCGGGTTTATCCGTGAACTCTTTAGCATCGATAGCCGCGTATCCGTTTGCCTCTTTAGCACCGACAATCTGTATACCGGATTCTCGTAGGCCCTCAACATCATTAATTTTTTCCATGAGTTCTTCATGGCTTTTGTATATACCGTTCGGTATGTTACCGCTTCTTCGTTCATTTTCGCCATATGGAATACATTTAATTTTCGTGTCTTCGCTCTGTAGATGTGTCATTGTGCAAGGTATATGTATTTCCGATAAACCCACAGCCCATTGTCCGTTAAGATGTAATTCACGTGAAAGTTGTGTAATGAAATGTGCTGTCGTGTTATCGGGATAGTATTGCATACTGCTGTTACTCGGCAATATGAGAAAAAAGCTTTCGTCGTTGTACATAGTGAGGACACTGATACCCGTGGCGATTGTCAGGTATCGATATTATATGCGTTAGACGCAGGTATCCAAGAGGTGAATTTCGAAGGGTAGCCAACCCAGCTGATGAAAAGCTGTTTCTTCGTACCGCGCCCTTTTGTCCGTAAGATCCGATCGATCGTGAAATCTTTATCTTCTTCCATGCGTTTCTCGTGCACAGGTGTTATTTCCTCACTGTAGAAAAATCCGTCGATTAATTCTCCTTCGAGATCACGCAACTCGTAAAGTTGTATTCCTTGACGATTTACGACTTTGTCGGTTCGGAAAATTTCTTCACTCCAATTACGCTCGTAACCCTTCTCGAAGGTGCCTTTTGTTCGACTAATCCGTACGTAATTACCACGTCTATATTTAACCGTAGTGTGACGTCGTTTTTCACGTTGTTTCAGCGATGCGTTTGTCATATTCTCCAGTGCTATATCTGCATTGTGTAAAGTCACAGCAGCCGGTTGCATTTTTATTGTCGAGTGTCTTGTGTGATTATAGGCATAAACACATTGCTGTAGTATATCGATGTATCGTCGTGTATTTCGATGTGTAAAGTAGCGCCACATTCGTTCTTTGAGCGTACGATTAAAGCGTTCGACAATTGCGGCTTTTGTATCGGGATTACGTGTCACTCTAAAGCGTATATCGGTCTTTTTCAGAAAAACCTGTAGCTCTTTGCCCACAAATTCTTTGCCTTTGTCGGTCTGCAGGTATACAGGTAGTCGACCCTCGCTGCGCTCGAAAATCCGTTTAAACGCCTCGGCGACAGAGTGTACAGTTTTGTCTTGTAGTGGTTCGACCCATGCAAATTTGCTTAGCACGTCAATGACCGTGAGTAGATATGAGACATTATCGTTGTAATTTTTTAACGAGCGTAAATCAACGAGATCAGCCTCCCAAACGTCATCTATATTACCGATATTGTAGTAAACTCGTGGGAATTGGCGTCTCACGGGTTTATGTAGTGTATATGCGTCCTGTTGGGTGAGCCAGTCATAAACATCGTTTACTTTATTTTTTTATTGCTGATTAGATGCCTTGCTCCAGCGTAACTCGCAGGATGCGAAGGATCGTTATAAGTGCTTTCGAATGTCATTTTGTACTCATATTAAAATTCCCATTTTAAGCCAATATTCAAATCCTTGACGGCCTATTCTTTTTCCCGTAATAGCAGTGTCCAGAATACATTCAGTATTGGCCTCGATAAGTCTATTACTAGGTGTGACAGGTTTCCTCTTCGACTTTCCCGTCGGTGTCTTGTCCACTGAAGCTGCCGTTTCTTCAGGCCCTGAAGCAGCAGCATAGTCCCTTTTTTCTTCCGTCGCTGCTTGCCACTAATTGGTTCGTTCCATTGTTGCACACGATTTGTTCTCGATCGTTTTTCACCTGGCTGATAGTTCTCCGGTACGTCTTCTTCGTCGTCGTTGTCGACGATGTTATAGTACTGTTGATCACTTTTCTTTCGTTTTACAGCAACACTCTCATCAGCCAAAGTCCATAACTCATCATTCCCGATAAACTCGCGAGGTACAGTCCCAGCCCTAAGAGTCTGAATAAACTGTCGTCGACCGTTAGCTTTAATGAGATCAAGAATATTTGAATTATGAAGGAGTACACCGTCAATTGTCACACGTCCCTCGTTGTCCCATCTGACGCGTTGTGATGCACTCGGTGAATTGCGCATGTATTGCAACAGTGCATGAGCTCTACGTTTATAATTTGGCGGTACGCTATTTAAGATATTCATTTCATTGAAATCTTCGTTCTCCGGTGGTCGTGGTGGCGCTGGTGTCGCTCCAGGCAGCGTAGGGTCTATCGGACCGTTTTTTCTCTCCACGAGGAATAAATATCGTTGTAGTACTTGGAGATACTCTTTCCACTTGCTAGCATCATCGGAATATTTTTTTGAGTTTAAAATACCGCCAAGTTCAGCATCGAGTCGTGATATAGGGTCGCCTGGTGTTTGTACGGTTTTCTGAATACCGCCACCGATCATTGGATCTTTCGCGGCAGCCACCTCCTCTGCCGGGACTAGAAGCATTTTCATCGCGTGCTCCATTTAACACGTTAATTATTCGGTGCTTCCTCCACCGTTGCCGCCAAACAGTCTACTAAACAGACCCGTGATAATGGGTGCCAATAAAAGAGGCACGAATGCGCCACACCCTTTTTGCATCATAAGACGTTTTTTTGCTCTCCAATTCAATTTTCGTCGTTTACGTGATGTGGCGCCATCTCTGTGTCTTTTTCCACCACCATTTTGATATTTCCTAGTTCGCTGACATGAGGATAAAGGTGGCGCTAGTTGTCTCAGAACATTTTTAAATTTACTTAAACGTTTTTTCACAGCTGGTTTGACTTTCACCACACCGTGTAGAACATTTAAGGCACATTCACAAATACACTTTACGAGTGACTCATCGGATGCACGTAGCAGTGCTCTTTGTTGTTCTCTATTCGCATGGCAGATGGCGTTGAGTAGGGCGGCGTGACGTTGACCGATCGGCAGTTGTGCAGGCCACTGCCGATTTCCTCGCTTCTTTACCATAGCACGATTTTTACCAGCGCCACGTTTGCACATTACCGACGATTGCACTATAACTGAGCATCTTGCACACGCGCAATACTTTAAATACCAGCATACTTTCTGTGTGTGTGTGTGTGTGTCTGTGAGTTCATTCACCTTTGCCGTGTTGTGCGTTTGCTTTTCGGCACGTATACCTGAATTTGAAGATCGTCGGGAAATATTGTTGTACGACAGCGGCAAATATCAGGCGTTGACTGCTTCAGGTCGAGAAGTAGATATCCGTGTGACTGTGTTGTGGCATCGTGATACGCCCCTGACAAAAATCGTGGCTCTTCGGGATATACTTGCCTCGCGAGATGCTGTATTTGTGCCCGATCACGTGGATTTTTGAAAATTACTATATAATTCGCGTTTAAAGAAATATCCCGTTGTCCATGACCTTGATGAAAAATATTTTCCCTAGCGGATCTGAAGATCCGCAAAATAACCGAAGAGTGACCGGTCGTTATGGAACAAAAAATCACTCCAGAATAACCCAGAAGCATCATAGTGACCGTCGGGTAAACGTAAAGTGACCCGAAATGAACCCAATATTCCGTTTCGAGTTACCATTCGGTTATTTGAAAAACTTGCAAATAACCGAAAAAAAACTTTTAACAAACTGTCGGTTACTTCTGCGTTACTTTAAAGTTTGTTTTTGGTTAAAACATTGGTCTTTTCGTAGTTGCAATCAGGTTCTTTTTTGTTCCAAAATAACGGTCGCTTTGTCGGTTACATTATAGTTGTGTTACGGTAAAGCAACTGGAAATGAACCTCATAATGACAGTTACTTGTATATGACCGTAAAGCAACCACAAAATGACGGTTGCTTGGATCCGCTAGGGTTGTGTTATGAAAATAACGCTAATATTTTTATGGTGACTACCTTAGGTGAATAAATCGACAATTGTATTATTTCACGATTCACGCATTAAATCGTCAATAATAACGAGTTTTTTAGCCTCGTTGTCGTTCGAATAATCCTCCGGTTGTGGCAGTCCTTCGTGAAATTCAATCTTGGGCGTGGTCGATGACGTTATTGTTGACAGATTTTTCAATAACGCCTCGATATCCCGATCGAGATTGTCGCCGTAATAAAATAAAATTCTATCGAAGAGTGTGTCACTCATTGCCTCGAGATTACGCAAGAAACGTCGAACAAACACCGTTTTGCCGCAACCCGTTAGTCCATAGATGAGTGACGTCCAGGGATATTTCCAGCGCACGTCCATTTTTAAATAATTTTAAAAAAATTCACTGTAGAAGCACGCGAAAAGATTCTATACTGGACTTGTATAATGTTGCAGCTAATGTACAAGCTCTTCTTCGGCGGCGGCGGCGGCGAAGCGACGGACACACATCGCTATGAGCTGGTACGACGTGTGCGCGACCGGACGCGGAAGTCTAACCTGTAACACGCGAAACACACGTCGCTATAAGCTAGTACGACGTGTGCGCAGCCGGGCGCTGAGTTCTAACCTATTATACGCGGGAACTCACGATCGCTCCAAACAGCTTATGAGCGAACGAGCGTGGCGGTCAGCTTTTATACGGCGGCGCATACATACTTACCTCTCTCTCTCTCTGGCTTTCGACCTCTCTTCAGCGATGGCTCGTACTTGTAGAGTCGCAGCGCCTTATCAAGGCTATATTTATTTATATATATGATTGGGAGGGATAGTAATTTTTCAAAACACATTCGATGAAATTAGATTAAACTTTTTTTTTTTATTAAGATTAAAAAGGAAATTTTTTTTTGGTTAAATAAAATACAAATAGATTAATATAAAAATTTTAATAAATATATGCATATCGTTTTTCAATACTTACAAAATAGATTTTTTTAAATTAGCATTAACATATTTTTTTAACGATTTTTTTACATTTTTCTTTTTTTTTACATTTCACAAATATTGTACATTACTAAACATACAGTGTATACACACATTCACACTAACAATTTTTTAACACATACATCCATAACAATTATGCACATAAACACACACACATAAAAATAACAACTATCATTAGAAAAATAATATAAACTATAATCTAAATTATGATAACGATGACGAGGACGACAAGAACGATAACGCAAGCGATTAAGGCAAATCTAACCTTTGTAACCGAACGGTAGTGATAATGTGTGTGTGATATGACGACGTTTACGGCACACAACTCGACAGGTTTTTGTCTCTTTACGGATTATCACATCGTGAAGGGCTGTCCTCTGAATCAACGTGAAATTTAGTTTTATCGATTGGTGGTTTTCTTTGGGCAAATCACTTTCAATCATTGCCCGGATCGATTTGAAATTCACTTTTTGCGAATTTTTGTAATTCAGCGACAAACCCTTCACTTTGCACTCGGTTTTTATAATCTTCTCGGGGTTGGCACTGTTTACGACCGTAAAACTTCGGGCCTCCAGATACAAACGACTTTATATAATCGGTTGACTCTTTCAGCTCGCTCGTCATGTCCCCGAGAAGATTGCCGAGTGGTGGCGCCCATTCACCCGATTCACCGGTGCTGACAAAAATCACTGACTTTCTGTCATAATACAGGACACGTCTTCCCAACCGCTCGAGATAACTATAAAGTTTTAGACGAGCCTGCGCGGTTGTGTACGCCGCGATAATAACGCTTGTTTGTGCCGAAGGTACAACCGCCTTGTCAATGCATGACCAGTTCGCGTACAACACCTGATCATTCACCGGCAATAAACGATGAACTTCTTTGTCCTTATCGCCGAGAAGCAGCAACAACTCTTCGCGACTATTTATAACGGTCGTCTGCGTTAAATTTGACCTCTGTCCGAATTTTCCCCAAAACGAATTAAGGCAGAGTTTCGCGACTTTCGATTGTCATTAAGCTGCAAGAAGCCGTCAACGAGTGGGCCTTCAGGTAGCCGGTATTCGCGGCTCCTAGCAGCGTGAACGATCTCGTGACCTAAGCCATTCTCAACCCACAGCAGCCACGCGTTGGCTTATCTTGAGTGCTGTTCAGCGAGCCTGTACCCACCGTTCGCTATGAGTTCGATCGTTCGAGGCTTGAGAAAGTTACGCCTGAACACTTTAGAGCAGGCCGATGCGATCGTCGCTGCCTCCGTAAAGGGGGAGACATTTCCAGCCTCAAGGAATATTTTGCGAAATTCTTGACACGCACGTCACAAAATATCAAAATCAAGCGAGCAATATTTTTCGATTTCAACGCGAACATCGAAAATATTCCCCGTGACTGCCTGCTCTCCGTGTACCAGCCATAAAACTCCTCGCGCTCTTGTGGACTCATTGTGTCCGGTGAGTAGTACTCGGCTGCAGGTAGCTCACCTCTGTAATTTTGGTGAGCAAGCGTGTTAAATAGATGGGGGAAGTAACGTTTGCCCATCTTATCTGCGAAACCAAAGGCTTTCGGCAGAGCACTCAGACGCATGTGGAAGTAATTTAGGCTATCGATAAACATTGTGCGTCCTATACACATAGAGATTATCGAGTTACCCGTGAGAATAAGTTTAGGTCGCCCGAGATCGTTACAATTCGCAACTACATGACGCAATATGAATTGTGCGTCGAAGCCTTTAGCATTGTGCGCGATGTAGACGATTTTCCGGAACGACGTTGTGCGACGTACCGCTAGATTAACGAACTCCTCGACGGGTGATATTCGGAAAACATGTTTCCGCCTACCACACCATTCGCAGGAGTTCGACAAATCTACATTGTCCACACTCTCGAGACACACTTCGCAAAGCTGTTGTGCGACACAAAGCGTTGCAATGTGCTCTCGAGTATCGTCTTCCGGTGATGCGGTGAACGGCGCGTCCTGTCGGGTCTCGAAGTCATAAAATATAAATAGGGTCCGCGGCTTCGAGTCGAGCGGAGTGCTCCGGGGGGCTAATGGTTGCATATAGCAGTGCTCGTTGTGTCCGTGAATACTACGGCACTGCTGGCAAAACGATTTATCGCAATCGTGGGTCCCCTTGGTAGTGTCAATTAGTTTCGAGCATTTTTTGCAAGAACGGACTGTCTGACAGACCGTTTTACGCTCAGTGTGCAGGCCTACTGCACGATTTTCGCAGGACTTGCGATGATTCGCAAAACACTCGGCGCTGTGGAAAAATCGGTTGCAATCCACGCACTCCCACTCGTCACCGTTGTTGCCGTCCTCGATCGAATATCTGACCGCACACGGAGGCGACGAGTAGCAGCGCGGGCATCTGCTCGTGCATTTATGCTGCTGCAAATAGCGATATGAAGAATTCCACGGAATGCAATAATTTTCCATACCACCTGCAGCAGTGAGGTTCGTTATTGGTGCAAAATGATTGTCCTCGTTAAAATGTGCGATATTGACAACCACTTGCGCCGGTACATCTTGAAACTTTGCTCGCCCATTGAAAATCGCTTCAGCACCGCAACCCAGAGATGCCCAATCGTACACCATTATGGCAACCTATGTAGCCATAAAGTGCCCCTGGAACAGCTCGATCTCAGGTAGCCCGCACCCTCCCGCTGGGACTACCACTTGAGCCTCTCCGACAAGCTTGTTTGCCTCATCCCTCTGAAGCTTCGATTTTTTATGAAGTATACGTTCATAAAAAACTTTTGCTTCATCGGTGCGCTCGTGCCTGTTACGGGCATTCGCGAGAGCAACCACGAGCGAACGAGGAAAACACAAATTGTCCGAGTTGCCGATCGACACGATAGAGTGGTTTTTCGCTAATTTATCCTTCAAACTACCTGCACCAGTAACCGTATCTACGTACGTCACAGTGAATATCAGTGTATCATACACCGATAGGATTCTGGCGCTTTGATTCACACTACAAAGCAGATCCCCCAATTGCTCATAATTGAATCGCCATATGGGTCTCATTGATATCCCCGCGATGCCGTCGGTCTTACCCTCAGCCATGAACCCTATCGCTATCATATTATTCGGAGAGTGACCCGAAACAAAATGCGCATGGATGTCGCGAATTGCATTCCGAATCCACGAGATAGGGTTAATACCCTGTGGAGGCGGAAGTAACGCGACATCCGTTTGTCGCGACAAGACTTTAAAACGCGCCGATACATGCTCGCGCGGCTCGCCTATTATCCGGAAACGATGACCTACGGGCGTGACGAAATCCCTATCATCTGCAACACCGACATTATCATTACCGCCCTGGAAAAGTGCAGCACTATCGTCGTCGACGTCGTCGTTGTCGTCATCGCTCGCGGATCGAAAATTAAAATTAACATTCGGCCTCGCGTGGCCACCGCCGATCTGCCAGTTTTGCTGGTCGCTTACCAGCTGGTGTACTGTTGCCTCCGTTTTGGCGATCCAGGCGTTTACAGTGGACCCCGTTGACAGCTGCGAATTAGATGATAGAGATGGAGCCGTTCCATCTCTAACTGTTGCTGCTGCTGCTGCTGCTGCTCCGGGATGCGCTGCTCCGGGACCTGCTGATCCGCTAGTTGGGTCTACGATATAACCCCCAAATTACTAATTACTTTTTTAGTCTTCGGAAAAGCCCCAATAGGATTCCGCAAAGCGGACAGCAATAAGGTCATCGTCATCGTCATACGAATCAGATTCCTCGTCGAGTTGACCGTAGGAATTGTACCAGTCTACCCTCGTAAGATGTGAGTAATACGGTAGCATACCTGGCACGAGTTCTGCGGTCTCGTCGTCGCTGTCCGGCTCGTTGGAGGCCGAGGAAGAATCAACAGATTCTTCGAGGCTGTTTGGAGCGGCTATTAAGGGATTGTCATGGTGGTGCGACAAGACCGAGTTAATTACCAACTGGTCATCCCTGTATGGTGCTCCACCCTGTTGCTGATGATTAATTTGCCCATCCAGACCAAGCCAGGAACGCACACCTACGGTTTAACATCAACATATGTTAAACCGATTTTTATGTTTGCCAACCGTGCATATATATATATATATTGTTAAAAAATATTTACGTATCATTACTACTCTCGAAAAATTTTTAAAAAATGCATATATTAAATTTAATATACAAGTGAAATTTAAAACAACTATCTTTTCCACCAAATCGAATAAAAATTAAAAAATATAATCATAATATAAATTAGGAAATTTAGTATATAAAACAATTAATTGATTAATAAAATTTTCCGAAAAATTTATATTATTTTTAACAAATATAATAGAAAATATTATAATATTCGTATTAAATAATACCCGAAAGCAGCAAATATTTTTTAACAGTATACATTATATCTCTCTATATTATAAAAAGATCTCGCCGCCGTGTCAAGAATCGAGGGACTTAGAATAATTCGGGCTCAGGGCTTGGCGGAAGGGGGTGGGGCTAAAGGCTTGGGGCTAGCCTCAGCCCCTGGGTCCAGCCCCACCCCTTTACGCCAAGACCCGAGCCCGAATTCTTCTAAGTCCTTTTCCAAAAACATAGGTCGCCCAAGGCTGTGGGCACCTTTCGGAGGGGGGAGCACCCTTGGGGGGGCACCCTTCGGGGGGGCCCTACGGAGGGGGCACCCTTGGGTGGGGGGCGATTGCGAGCGCGTGCAGCGCGCGAGCCACAACAAAATCCTAGTGTATATATATATACATATGTTAAACTAATATTTTTATTATGAAAATGACCACTTACGCTTTTCTCGACTCTCCACCTGCTGCTCCACGCCGTTGAGATCCCCTATCGCGATGGTGGCGTCCTCGGATAATCCTTCGAGTCGGCTCCTGGGGTGATTCTAGAATGTGCAGGGGTGTCGTCGTCGCGGTCCAGGAAAATCTCATCCTCCTCTTCCTCCTCGTCCTCCTTGTCCTCGTCCTCCTCCTCCTCCTCCTCCTCTGCATCGACGATTTCGGGGACGCGGTGATGGTCGTCGTCGTCGATCTCCATTGGCACGACCATCTCGTATTGACCAGGTACATAGCCATCTTCCTCACTGTGGTCCACGATGACCATAGAATTCGCGCTTGCCACGGTGTGAATACGTGAGTCAGGCTCACTTTCCTGGGGCTCATCCTCAAGCACCCAGATTCTATCAGGGTCTTCAGGGTCGTAATAAAATGCACCCTCTAGTAGACCCTGTGGCTCTGGGTGCTCCTCAATGGGCTCAGGGTCCGGTGAAGCCTCAGGGTTGCCAGATGGCCACAGAGCGCGGTCGCCGAAATCGCCCCACCAAGTAGCCCAAAATCGCCGTCAGAGGTCGGCAGCCAATCGAGACTGTGATTCGTTCAGTTATGTCACATAAATGAACGAATCACATAGAGATGCACTATGACGGTCAGAAACGGCCTCTATAATAGTTGCACAATGATAGAAATGACCGTCAGAGACAGTCACCGCACAGTGCACATCTCCGGTTATGTCAATAACGACAATAAAAATTAAAGTAAAACATGAAATAGACTTAAGATAATGTAAAGGATGGAATTAAGGTATATACGAATACGAAATTACGAAACGAAAAAATCAATGCGGTGAAATGTAATGGAAAAAACTGCCGATCTGACTTTCAAATTCGAACTGCTTACGTGCTGACAGACACAATTGCGCAGATTACCTTTATTGCTTAAAGGCTCAAAAACTGAGCAAAAAAGAACAGCCAACTCTTATGGCGAGTTCGTATAAGAACTGGATATAGCGCGATTACAAATATTTCCGTCGATTATACGAATTGGTATATGTATAAACGATTTGTTATATGTTAAATCTACGGAAATATCTGTAATCGGGCGATATTTATGACAAATCTTTATAATTATTAAGAGCTTAAACGTTATACATCTTATTTTGATCTTATTCAACAAAAACTTAGTCCATCGACATAAACAATAGTAATAATAGTAACAATAATATCACAATAGTATCAATGTACAATGTACGTTCTAGTGTTAACTTTTTTATCTTGAAATGGATAACTTTCGAATGATAAACTTCTCGCATCTGGCATTGGTCGATCGTTTATCAAATCGGATTGATCCTCGATTTCTTGACGACCTCCGCATCTCTCGGGGAATTACTTGTTTCGTTGCCTTATACGTTACAATAGTCATCCTGTGCAAACAAATTTAGTGTTTCGCTCAGGCAATCTTCTGGCTCGTGTGTAGATGACGTCCCTGGATTATGTTCAGTGGTTGGTACCTTCTTCATATCGTACATTTTCGCCGTGAATTTTGCGTACATAGTTGCCGATGGCACGAAAGTTTTGCAACACATTTTTCTCGTTTGAAAATGTGTACGTATCCTCAATAGGGCATCAAGCGTCGCGTAGTTCAATTTATTTCGAGGTTTCGTTTTCGTTGCATTCATCACTGAAAAAACTCGTTCGACCACAGCGTTGCTGACTGGCAGCGATAGTATCTTCAACGCGAATTTTGCTAGTTTCTCGAATGGCTTCGAACCGCCGGCATCTTTATAAACACGCACATGAGACCAGAACGTGGTTGTACTGTCTATAACTTCAGCTGGAAAATGGGCTGACCAATCAACGAAAGGAAGTTTTCGTAATTGATTCTCTGCATCGGTAAGATCGGTCTGATTATCCAGTAAAACTATCGGTAAATCTTCGATCAATACTTTTTTTGCCGTATTCAAAACGGCTTTTGGGCAGAGTTTTGTCGATGTCTTTAAGATCGATAGATTACTCGGAATTCGTTTGAGAAGCTCTGTCAGTAATATAATCAAGTACTGACGGCACCGAGCTTTGACTTCCATCAACGCCTCAGATCTCAAAATGTACGCCGCAACCGCATTCTTAAATTCTATTCCAAAGTCTACGTTATTCGCCGATTGGAGAGCCAGTTCGTTATTCAAAGCTTCTTGGATGCAATTGAATTTCTCTTCGGCCTTATTCGCACTGGCCATGAATAACGGTTTAATAATCCGAGTAGCAACGGACAATATGAGCGCCGACAACGTTTCGTATAACTTCGTAGCCTCTTGCTGTGTACTTTAGAACAGAATGTTAGCTTCGTTAACCTCACCCAAAATCGATTTTAAGAAGATTAGATAGAGATGATTTGCCGAGTCGTTATACATGCCGGACAATGTCCTCGCAGTATAGCATTTCTCCTTTCCCACGGCTACTGTTTCAAAATGCGTTTTTAGCTCGAGCCATTGATACAGGATCCGCTTCACAGCTCCTTCCCACGCCAACCATCGGGTTACAGATAACTGTACGAGATTAAGAAGTGTCTTGTTATCGTCGTTGATGAGATTAAAAAGTTCTGCGTAATGAGCTCGTCTCAACGGGCTAATCGAGAAACGAGAAATTGGTTCTCGATTAGCTCGATTAGAACGAGGAATTCAAGAGATGAAGGTAAAGTTTCCGAAGCTTTTGAGCTACATAAATTAAGCGAATAGCAAATACATCGCACAATTTGAAGCTGCGGCAATGGAACCCTCTCCTTCAGGAGTGTGAATAGTGAATGATTTTTTCCACATAAGTTACTGGCTCCATCGGTACCTATGCCTATCAAATTTTTCACAGGCAAGTCGATTTTCTCCAAATAACCGACAAGACTATCGTACAAAGCGACCGCTGTCGTCTCAATTACCGTTATGATACCCAGAAACTCTGTCATAATATCGCCCTGAGTTGAACTATAATATCTCACGCATACGGCCATATATTTTGTTACTGATACGTCAGTCGACTCATCAAGGATTAGAGAATAGGGCTCGTTTCCAACATCTTCAACTAGTTCGACCAGCAACACTGGAGAAATAACGTTGGTTATCAACTTGGTGCATTTTGTGCGGTGCATGCGTAGTGATTCCAAAGTACTCTTCTTCCCGAGTTGCACAAGTAGATCAGTCAAATGGTCTATACTTTGAATTGTACTGTGTGTTGCTATGTATACTGCTAGTTTCAGATCCATTGCCTTATTTTCGTTTGAAACGACATCGATGCCGCAAGAATTCAGTTTCTTCTGTTTGACGAAGGTTGCAGCGTTATCTCGATGGATCTTTGTCTTACTGTGCTTCTCGAGATCGTTTTTTTGCGCACGCAGTTCCGTCTTGCAAATTTTGCAATACGCTTCTTTGTTCGCATTATTTGGATCCTCGTTCCGTTGAAGCCATCCTGAAAATGATTATGACAACCCGAAAAGTCAATTAGTCTATCTACAACTAATTCAACTAGAAATTAGCTTGAATGCTTGAAACATTGAATGACTCGCTAATAATACATATTTCACGACAATCATATTGACCGTTGAAGTATCAAGGTTTTGTCGTACTAGGGTTGCCGTTTTCAAATTGATTAATCGAGGAAAATATCTTTTGTATTTAAATTAATCGATTTTTAATCGATTCATGCGGGCGGTAATAATTTCATTTATTAAAATATTTAATAAATGAAATTTATTTAAACATAAACTGGTTTTCTATGTTAAATTAGTAAAGTGACCAACATTTTTTAACTTTTTTTAGAATTGATTTGTAGAATTTACCTTTTTTAAAATTTAGTTAAAAGTGACAGTGAAATTTGTAAATTCACTGAATTCACCTTTCTTTTTGCCAAAATAACAAAAAATATTTCGTAAAATGAAAATACACATATTTGACAAATCGTTTTTATATATTTTTTTCAAAAAAGATGGTATTTAACAAAATTATTTATATAAAATTAACAAAAGCGATTTCTGGACAAAAACTTCGTTAAAAGTTAAAAATACAAAAAAAAGTTTTTTTTTATTGTTAAAAGTATCAAATGAAATATATTCCTCAGCTGGTGAAATATAATAAAAATAGTTACTGAATTGATTGGATAATTAACCCGTTATTTACCGACACACAACACACAACATTACATACCACTAAATTCCGGCAAGGATTGCCACGATATTTTGTATTTCTTTTCGTATTTTCCATACTTTCCCATTCTCTAGCGAGGTTAAGGATCGGTGTTCGGGATTTAGCTCGTCGAATTATACGAGTTGAAGGATCAAGGGCATCGATCGTAGCACAATTTTGTCGAAATAAGAAAAGATAAAAAGATATTTTGGTAACGTAGTATATCTACACGCTATAAGGGCGGGTTCCGGGGATTCCCAGAATATAGATGATGCTGATAGTATCAAGTTTAACGGTTAAGTTAAAAGGTAAGTTTGAAGTTTAACGTATTACGCATTACGCTGCTGCTTGTAGATCGTCAAATCGAGAATAGAGACGCGAAACTCGAAACTCGACTATGGCAGTGGCAGCAGCGTGTCTCATATAAGCGCCGCAGCGCCAGAGCGCGTCAGACCAGAGCACTGCGTCAGACCCGAGACCTCCGAAAGACCTATAGTAAATAGTTCGTAAATATCGAACGCTATCGACGAAGGTGCAGAGGTGCTTTTAATTCGTGAGTGATATTTGGATCTCTAGCATTGAGGCGGCTAATACACACAAAAAGAATCTTAAAACTGAAAATAGCCCAAAATCGCCAAAGTGAGATTTCAGATAGCCCATTTGGGCGACAGGCGATTTTTCAAATTTTGTTGTCGCCGTTTTGCCGGTGAGATAGCCCAAATGGCGATAAATCGCCCAATCTGGCAACCCTGGCCGGACTCTCCGCATCATCGACCGGGCCAGCGCGAATAACTACATTTACCTCAATATGAGGTGGATTCGGCGAGTCGGGGGCCACAAACTCTACGTGGTCATCGTCAATGACCGCCACCGGAGGCGCCGGGCTTACAAGGTCGAAGACTTCACACTCGCGCTCCTCGTAACAAGAAGCCGTGGCAGATGCCTGTGTGACGAGGTCAACGACCTCTACGCCACGCTGCGCTGTCCTCTTCGGAGCAGCATCGATATCATCATCATCATTATCGTCTTCCTCGTCGTCGTCGCCGTCGTCGCCGCGGGCCTCTCCAGCGTTCTCGTCCACCTCGCTGTCATCGTCCGCATTGATCTCTCGCTCCTCGACGCAATCAATGAATCCGATGGCGGCAAGAGAATTTTGGTGCGCCGATATTAGCCGGCGGACAACCGGGTAGTGTCCGGCATTTCGCTCCCGCACCACCTCACACGCAATTAAAATAGCATGATGTGAGGCTTCAAAGACGTTATGCTCGTGAGCCCGAGCAATAACTCTAAGCGGAAGAAGCCTCAACAGCGATTTTAATTCGCGTTGGGCTTCGCGGAGATCCATTGCTCTCACCGTCGAAGCCCAATACTGCGTACAGCGACGAGCAATGACCGCACTCCGAATTTTTACAAGACCGACCATTTTCATGATCGACTTGATCAAATTACGAGCGCGATCGCACTGATTAACCGTCACAGACTGCATTTTTTCAGTTCAGTTCACTCGTCGCACAGTATTCGAAACCCGGAAGCAAAGTTTTTATAGTCACAGAAAAACACGTAATACTCGAGCAACGACACACTCGAAGTTCGTAAACAATTCGCACAGAACTCACAGTTCACTGTTAACCCAATGAATTCACAACGTGCGGATGTTACGAACACCGAACAGATCACACGCGTAGAAAAACGTTGAAACTACGATTTTCAAACGCGGAAGATGCTGAAGTGTCACGAGTGACTTCTCGAGAGAGAATTAAACAAAGTCTGTGTTTCCAAAGTCTATATGGGTCATTCCACGGGATTTCGCACAAAAAAAAACCCGACCGACTCCAATTTTCGCCTAATTTTTTTATATTGTTGACTATGTCGGAGCATCTGTGAATTTTTTGAGAATTTTATTCTTATATTTCGACGAGCCATAAAATGAAAGGTGAAAAAAATGAAAAAAAAAATCTGACGTCAAGTGGAATAATGATATCGACAAAAATAACTAGGTCAAAATTTTCGTAATTCAACACAGTTTACGGTAAAAATAATCAAAATAAAAAATAAACATAACTTCTATTTTATTTATGTCTTCTACCAAGAAAAGGTACCATTTCGCTAATTTGGCCCCCTCCGATTTCAATACAAAAAATCACGAATATACTACATGGAGTCCCAAACATTTTAAACACAAGCCCAAGATGGAAAACGTATTTTACCCATTTTTAAAAAAATATTTCGGGTAATTGATTTTTTTAGTTTTCTTCCAATCTTCTGCGTATTTTTTAATGTAATTGGTAATATTAAAAGGAGCTTATGTGATTTTTTTTCATAATTTTATATGTAGATGTATTCGATTCATTAAATGTAATCAAATTACAAATTTTAAAAATTTAAAAAAAAGAAAGCGATCAGCTGATCGCTTTCTTACTCACTCAGTGGCCGCTCGAGCGCTGGCGTCGCGAGATTCGCCTGGGGTACGCCTGGGGCGTGCGATCAGCTGATCGTCTTGTTACGCACGCAGTGGCCGCTCGAGCGCTAGCGTCGCGAGATACGCCTGAGGCGTATAGTAATTTTGTTATTTTTTTAACTTAATCGGAGAGGTCCATATAAGTGAAATGGTACCTTTTTTTGTAAAAGACGCAACGAAAATACAATTTTTTAAATTTGTAATTCATTTACATTTAATGAATCGAATACATCTACATATAAAATTATGAAAAAAATCACATAAGCTCCTTTTAATATTACCAATTACATAAAAAAATACGCAGAAGATTGGAAGAAAATTTAAAAAATCAATTACCCGAAATATTTTTTTAAAAATGGTTAAAATGCGTTCTCCATCTTGGGCTTGTACTTAAAATGTTTGGGACTCCATGTAGTATATTCGTGATTTTTTGTATTGAAATCGGAGGGGGCCAAATTAGCGAAATGGTACCTTTTCTTGGTAAAAGACATAAATAAAATAGAAGTTATGTTTATTTTTTATTTTGATTATTTTTACCGTAAACTGTGTTGAATTACGAAAATTTTGACTTAGTTATTTTTGTCGATATCATTATTCCATTTGACGTCAGATTTTTTTTTCATTTTTTTCACCTTTTATTTTATGGCTCGTCGAAATATAAGAATAAAATTCTCAAAAAATTCACAGATGCTCCGTTTGACATAGTCAACAATATAGAAAAATTAGGCGAAAATTGGAGTCGGTCGGGTTTTTTTTTGTGCGAAATCCCGTGGAATGACCCATATAGTTTTAACCACACCCCCTATCGATAGATTTAAGCCAGCAAAAGGGAAAAAGTAGGCTGTATCCATTTCCTCGAGCGTAAACATTGGTCAAAAACGTAAGCCAATGTTTACGCAACCCGTATAGAAAATTTGAAAACCCTCAATAAGCATAAAACAATGCTGTCTCTTGCAAAGATCGCCAAACAGCCTGGCATCGACCCTCGACCTGGTCATCGATACATTGGGGACACTTTTTCTTTTTTACCACCGCCCGCGTTGCGACCGGAAAACTATCTCTAAGCGGTCATCTATATAGGTAAGAGGTGCGAAAGAAAGCATCTCGACACGACAGGAGGTTAGCGACACCATGAACCCTTAAACCGATCACCGTAAACGTCTTCTGTTGTGACAGCTATCTATCACGATTTTTATTACCTTTGATGTTGGAAAATACACGGATCTTACTTTTTATCTTTAATCTACGCCACAGCAACATGACAACACACCCTTGCTTAGGTGCGACAATAAACACTCACTATCTTTTCCATCGATATACAAGGATTTCTAGAGGAAAAATATATTAACGACTATAAAAATCTTAACAGCTGTCAAGCGTAGACCACCCTGAAATACCTGTTAACAGAAAATCTGGTGATATATGCACACATCCGGTGAATCCCACGATATTGGTGGACACCTGCGCATAACAATGAACCGGTTCCACCCCCACCGTTTAAAAATACGTGTGATATTTTAGGGTGAAGCGTGTATATATACACCCCAGTATAATAACAGTAATCGGCAGTCAGGCCCGTGACTTCGGTAAAGACAGTTTCATCTTTGAGTTCAACATGGACCAAGCAATCAACTCTCAAGATCAGCGCAACAGCGATCTACAACCCTCGACCATGTATCGTGTGCTGTCGGACACCGAGAAGAAGCGCCTCGAAGGACCTTTATTTCTTGGTACAACGTACACACTTAACCAGTCTTAGACGAAGAGAGTGAGTGTCGGCCTACAACCTCGGGCCGATGGAAGTATACACCCTATCGTAAAACTGTAGAACAATAACACGGCTGGTGGTATTGTTTTCGAGTCGAAGGATTGGATTTTGCTGCAAACACATCTTCCGAATATTTCAAAGTATTTTACCGATGGACAGAAGTTAGTTTGGGGATCGGGCTGGCGCACTCCAGACCCGATACACATCTCCGACTGTGTGATTCTCTTCACGACAAGCTATGGCTCGAAATCTATCGTGTTTGATCGTCGTGTTGAAACAACACCTATTACTGATGAGATGAATGAGAGTCAGCTGGAACCCGAGCCACCAGCGAAGAAGAAGCGTAAAAATTATTCACCAGCGGTTGTGATGCAAAAACCTTCGTTTGAGGGATTACAACATATAATGGTGTGTACCGACGAACGCTTCAGACGACTACAAAGACATGCCGCAAATGTACAGAAGTGCGCCGAAGTGCTTTGTGCTGAATTATTGCTGCATATCCCGGCCAACGAGACACCCGGAAAAATCAACGAACCACGCACCAAAGTATTGCTGAAGGATAATTTTAAATCTTTGAGAGATGCAGTGCAACGTCGTATGGATGCTGAATTTGTCGAACTTACGTTTGGCATCGTGTTCCTGGAGCTCACCGCCTTGTGCACTGCTTTCATCGCAAACGAGCTGCGCAAAACACTTGCGATGAAGAACCAGCCGAATGCCGAATAATGACAAAACTTTTATATATGTGTTTTCTGTGTAGATTTATTTTCGCATTGTACCCGCGAAACTACATATTATTTTATTCACCTATTTTTTAATGGCACTTCTCTTTATCAACATCGTCGTATCGCATTGTAATTAATTATAAGTCTTATGCCCTTTATGACCGATTTTGACAATTGCATTTTTTCGTTCACTCGCCTATATGTAATCGAATACTCCACAACAATTCATCAATTTTCAATGTTTGAATAAAATTATCTCCTTGAAAATCCGGTTTTTCTTTTATTTCACGAATTACCTACCTGAAAAATGTACCATCATCCGAAAAAATTCTTTTTATCGATTTTACCTACTTATCGATCCGGAAAATTTGTCAATATCCGGAAAATTGAGTTACCGGTTGCAGGACTGGAAAATTTACCAACATTCGGAAAATCGAGTTACCGATAGTAGAACTGGAAAATTTACCACCATCCGGAAAATCGAGTTACCGATAGTAGGGAAAAAATCTACAATACCGACTGCAGGAGCATCGAAGGATTTTCACCTCAAAAATTATCGACCGCGGTGGACAAGTTCCCACCCACCAATCAGCGCTCGGGAAATCATCTCACCGAGAAAAATATTCAACCAACCAGAGCTCAGGGAATCAAGGCCCCGGAAAAACTCACTCAACAAATCAGAGCTCGGGGAATTATTCAAATTATTCCCACCTGTTTTAAAAAAAGGGGGTGGCAGGAAGAGGGGATGTAAACAACATATCAGAGCTCGGGGAATTATGCAAATTAATCCCACCTGTTTTAAGTAAGGAGTGGGAGGGAGAGAGGATTTAAACAACCAATCAGAGCTCGGGGAATTATGCAAATTAGTCCCACCTGTTTTAAGTAAGGAGTGCGAGGGAGAGGGAATTTAAACAGCCAATCAGAGCTCGGGGAATTATGCTAATTAGACTAGACACGGCGCCAGACGGGAGGTAGGGAGGGGGTAAGGTCTGTCTCCCCAGCTCACGCCTCTACTACTAACGACTTAGTAATTTTGGATGTCTAAATGGCATAAGTGTTCTAGAACTATTATTCTCTCAAGCATACTTATAATTGACATAACAAAATATTCAATTGATTGCAATCAGAGCGCGAAGTGGGTTGGAAATATTTTCAAGTGAACATAATTTTTCGATGAACGGAATCTTTTTCTCACGAAGAGGCTCAGGTATCCGGATTTTCGAAAAAAGAATATCCACAGACCTACGAAGGTATAGCAGCAAACATAAATCAAACATAAATTTGCCGCAATAGAAGCGCGAAATGCTCCAGTGTTTAGAAGAAATCGTTTTGAAAATCTCGAGTAACTAATCAGAAGTCGATGCTAAATGATAAATGTTAGCGGGTTTTTTCGTTATTGGAAAATGTGTATTAAATTTCAAATCAGTCACTAAAATTACAAAAATATATGTTGATTTTCATGTACTATTTTAGTAATGATTGATTTAGTAACCATGTGTTGTAATTTTACATCACCGGATTGGTAAAATTCATAGACACATACTAAATTTACTATGCAACTATATTAATGTTTATTTTCTACTGCGAGTTTTGTAAAGTTCTCACATTTTTGTGTCGCAAGAACACAAACATTTTGCAAAAAGTAATACACCCATGTGGATAAAATTGCAAATACTTTGCTTAGTATCTTTTGTTGTCCGCATGCTGACCAACTGTTTGCCTCCTGGCTTGCAGTTTTATTTTCTACCCATAAAAAAAAAAAGAAAGAAAGAAAAACACATTAAAAAAGAAATACATAAAAACCGAAACACGAATACAACACTCACACGAAAAAATACACTTATACTAAATGTTACGGCTAGTCATAACACGCGAATTCCAAAACCCCGTCCTAAATTAAAAGAAATTCGAATAACGACTCGGGCCCCCCGAGTCGACGCTCCGCGCCTGAGCGCGCGAAAGCTCCCGTAGTTCCCGCTTGGCCGACAGATGGCCACGATGATACGGTTTTCTCGCAAGAGAATGGAGACCTGGCTGTGCATATAAGGCGGGAATAAATCCGTTTTATTCAGAATCCCACCGACGATTCCTATACCGGAATCAAAGGTACATTTTTGCCGGCTATACTACTGAGAAGTGATTAACCACCCAAGATATTTCTGAAGAGAGATTCTTACCATATAAGACGTAACGTCTTTTATTACATTAAAAATTGGTGTTTAATTTAAATTCAATAAATCGTACTCTACTGAAACGTGGATACAAAATTCCTAACCTACCGAGAGGTGGACTACTTACTTTATATTCTACTGTAACGTGGATATAAATTAATAAAAAACATTAAACTCATTCTTGTTAAATTAATTAAAAATTGGTGTTAATATTTAAATTCACTTTATTACTTGTCATAAATAAATCGTACTCTACCGAAACGTGGATACGACATTCCTAACCTACCGAGAGGTGGACTACTCACTTTATATTCTACTGTCACGTGGATATAAATTGATAAAACTCCTTAATCTCATTCAGTGTTTTACTGCCACATACACGCATTAGTTTCCTGCCCCCCTCTAATCTTCTACCGCAATGTGGAATACTAATCACAACCTCTTCCCTAGATGCCCAAATACAGAAACCTAGCCTATCTCCGACGACTCCAACGACGAGCCCAATCCCGTCTTCCCGGACAGGAGGTCCTGATCGCCCGTCACAACCATCCTGATCCCAGACAGGGGAAAATAGAACCACCAGCCGTTCCTCTGCTTCCCAGTGTGGCTCCAGAATTCCTACAACGAGAATGGGGCCTCGTCCAAATTGACCTTCCACCCCGACCACCACGACGCAACAAATATCCGACCAATCACCCCCTAACCACACAAATCACCCCAATCATACAAAACCACCCACTTCAAAACCCAGACAACATTCTCACTCAACCAAATCTTCAACCTACACTCATTCTACCAAACAATACACCAAACCAGGAATTAGATACCTGGGCGTCCCCTCTGCATGACGAGGAAGAGTTTGAAGAACTCTATTCCCGCCTCGAACGCGAAATAGAGCTGACTCCCTCGCACATTACTTTTTCTCCCTACAACCCCGAAACTTCAAGAAAAGCCGTACACGAGCTCTCAAAGAAAAAAGAACGCCTCCTCAATGAGCTATTTTAACCACTACATGTCCATCTTTATAATATGACACGAATAAAACTACAAAAGTTATAACCCATAAAAACGTGTCCAATTGATTTGCGACACTTTCAATATCAGTAATTGAAATTTGAGTAACTTTGATCTTACATTCAATGCGACAATGTATATTAAATTTCAAATTGGGTACGAAAATTCCAAAAATGCATATTGATTTTCCTGTACTAATTTAGTAATTAATGATTTGATAATCATGTGTTGTAATTTCCAATCATTTGATTATCGAAATTCATTTGTCGGTAATAAATTTACTATGCAAACATATTAATTTCGATTTCCTATACCGAGTTTTACAAAATTCATACGCGTTTGTATCGGAAAAACGCGAATATTTTCTACAGTGCATGGAATACTCTGTAATTTTCTCAGCCCAAAAGAAATATCCGTTTTTGAATTCAAAAAAATAACCCCCGTTTTTCGATAAAAAAGCGGTGTAATCAGAACGTGACAATTATTTTGAATGTTCTATTCAAAAGTTAACACAAAACTACAAGTTTTATGTGAAAACATTTTTTTCACTAACTTCAAGTTTCCGAGATATCTTCACTTAAAAAAAAATGGGGTTTAAAAAAAACTATTGTATTAAAAAATCTGGAAAAATTCACATAGAGTGCCTTTTAGAGGTACTTTGATATGACCAATTATGCGGCAGATCTGAGATGCCCGAAAAAAAGTGGCTGAACCGAAAAAAAATACTTCATATAATAATGTTCTACCGACGGTATAGTTATAGTGAATTATTTTCAGTTTTCACAGGTTTGAATGTCATTCCATATTATAAACATGTTATTTTTTTTATTTTTTTTATTTTTATTTTGCTCGAAAGGCGACGAGTGATCAAGTCGTCGTGGAAAGGAAATTTTAATATAAAGGTATCTTTACCGATTAAGGAATTAGAATCCACGCGATTGCCAATTAAAAAGATATTTATTGAATTAAAATATTTGTTATCACAAATTATTGCTTGAAATTACAAGGGTTCTTATAATTGTTCGAGTCTCTAACTCGAGCTCAACCGTTTGCTTCGAATATTCTGTTATGACTGACGTGAATTACCGTGATTTCCAGCGATTCACCCAAAATCGGTGCGTATGCATTTACTGCTCGCGATCCTTCGATACTGACTCAGACCTGAGTCAGCAGGCGACTTCTTTCAAAATCGTTCGACTGCTTGATTTTAATATACGAAAATAATTATCATTGGAATTATTTTCGAATATTTAGAAAATAGAATTTCAGCGAAAATTTGGGGCGCAACATCTCCAAGCGTCCCACTGGGTTAAAAGTGGTCTTATATTACAGACAATTCTTATATTCAGACGATTCTAGAAATGGAGTCCCGGATGGAGTCCGGGCAGACTTTTGGGATCCCAGATGGAGTCCCGGCGGGAGTCCGGGCCGGATCGATCGAGTCCCGCCAAGATTCTAGAGATGGAGTCCCGGATGGAGTCCGGGCAGTCTTTTGGGATCCCAGATGGAGTCCCGGTGGGAGTCCGGGCCGGATCGATCGAGTCCCGCCGAGATTCTAGAGATGGAGTCCCGGAAGGAGTCCGGGCGGGAGTCCGGGAGGGCATTTGAGATCCCGGATGGAGTCCCGGCGCGAATCCGGGCGGAAGTCCCGGCAGTCCCGGCCGGACTCCATCCGGGACTTCATCCCGGACTGTTTTTTTCTGCGCGGAATGCTGTAATGAAGCTTTATAAAGCTTCATTACAGCATTCAAGAAAAGCTTCAGAGACGCAGAAATCTAGGGTTGCCATTTTCATTTCGGTCAATGTGTCTGGAGACACATTCAATCACTCTGATTACACAAGCAATACAGTACAGACGCGGACTTTGCCCTACACCTAAAAATGCTCATTGCTTTGGCTTATGTACCTCCTGAATCGAACGTGTTTATTCTGAGTATTTTCTCAATTACGGAGAAACGGGACACTCTCATCGAATACTTCGAGGAAACTTGGATCGGATGTCGGCGTGGGACGCGCAACGCTCCTGCGTTTCCTACAGAGATGTGGAATTGCTATTCGGCAGTAATTAACGATCAGCCGCGAACAAATAATGCGGTGGAGGGATGGCATCGTGCATTCAACGAACGCGTATGAATCGCATACGCGTCAATCGGAAGATTCGTTAATGCATTTAAAAAAGAACAGGCTATTACCGAAATCGTAATCGAACAAAGAGTTGTCGGTCGAGAAATAAAAACACGTAAACGCAAAAAAAAATACGTTGTACGAATCAGATATCGAGGCTTACAAATATTTGAATAAATGTTTACTTATCTCGGAATCGATCCCGTGAATCAAAGAAGGTGGTAAATACGGAACTTAGTGAAATACGAGAAAAGTGAATGATGCACTTTCATGAAATAATTTAATTAGCGCCTTTCAGAAACCGAATCTCGTTATTATTGAGACACACAAAGTAAATACATATTCAATTTATAGAGATGCGGCGAAACGAGAATATTGTCGTTGGAAATGACGCGCGGTATGTAGCGATTACGACAGACTCATCCGTCCATACCAAGCATACATATTATATAATCATGATATACAAAGAAATATTATCAATAGATATTGGACAAATTGTCCTGACTTAGTTAAGTCCACAATTAAGAGATACAAAAAAGATTACATTCCCGTCTCCTGATAGATACGGGTACGGGTGTAATGTTATGGTGAGGCCTGTCTCATCTGAGATACAGGTGCAGTGTTGCCAGTCTATTACAATTGTAATAGATCTATTACGATTTAAAATAATTTAGTACGCTATTACGCCCTCCGTTTATCTATTACGTTTTCGTAAAATGAGTGCAAAAAAAAAAAGTTGAAAAAACGTTTTTGAAAAAGTAACTCGGGCTGGCACCGCTAGTCTAAATGTTGAGCTGCACCACGTGGTCGCATGGAGCGTACTTCGCAGAACGCGTAATTTGCACAGCCAATCGCCGATCGACCATTGAGTTCCATATGATTCGTGATTGGCTGCAGTCCTTGAGTGTAACATGCGCAGTGCAAGGATTGTATCATATTTATTCCGCCTCGTGGAAAATTTTCTATGCCAAACAGCTACACTACGATGAACTACGACTAAAATTCCGACGTTGAATGTTAGCTTACGCGATTTTATATCGAGTGTATGAACATTATTAATTTGTCTCGTAGCGTATTGCGTATAGCGTTATAGCATATCATGCTCAAATCTCATAGCTCATAGCTGCAGTGCTCGGAAATAATACGCAAATTCAACATCAAAATGAAAAGGTAAGTTATAACATGCCTTTAGTATGGAAACATAACCTCAACTTTTAATTGCTCCTTTTTAAGATCTTGAGTTCCACTTGAAAAATGTATTAACCAATTCCATTTCTTTCTTTATTTTCTTCTATTTGACTTTTTGTTGTTTTATTTGCTTCTTCTTAAGATTTTAATTTTTACTTGTGATATTTATTCACACATTATTCACTCAACCGCTTACGTCTCGTGTATTCGTAGCAAGTTCGAACACCGACGAATCACCGACAAAGCACCAAGTGCTTTCTGAATCTTAAAATCACCAAGATTTTGATCGAAAGCACTTAAAAATGATTGACCTCGAACCAAGAAAGTGCTGTGTAGTGCTGTGTTTTTTCGCTTGCAGCTGTATTTTGAAAAATCGTGAAAAACGGCATTTTCATAACTAACAAACGTATTTTCGGTGCTTTCGAACAAAATCCCTGTGTTTTCAATATTCGGAAAGCACTCAGTGTTCACTGGTGTTTTTTCGGTGGCTGGCCTCTGTTTTTCCAGTGTTTTTTTCACAGCGCAAACCTGCTACGGATTTAAGAAATTTATTATTATTGCAATGTTTTCCTTAGATTCCTTATAACGATACCAAAAGAGAGCAGGCAGGTGCCTACACAAGCAACTGATGCTAATGTCATTGCTGAGGCGGGTCCATCGTCATCTGACCAAACAGAGCGCGAGACAAGAGAAATACGTATAAAATCTATGTGTGTCACCGGCAAACAGTAAGTAGAAGCTTTAAGTTATTGAGAAGCTTGTCTATATATTTTTTTTTTAAATTCATCATCTGCAAATTGTTCACCATACATTCTAATGTTGATTCCTCCCGCAGACTTATTTTTTCCGTGTTTAAGTAATCAATGATGAAGGTATTAATTTAATATACCATATTTGCAGGTTACCTCAAGATAATACAAAGCACAGTGAGAACACACAGTTAATTGAGCCGATCAATATCGAAGCGTCATCCGACGAGCTACCTCATTTAGAAACTGACAATATCATGTCATACGAGCGCTCAAATAACCGCAGAAGAATGACAATAGTAACAGAGGAAAAATATGGCCGAGAATCTGTTGTCAAAAAAAGCTTAACATTATTTTCCTGGTTTTTAAGTGCGTTTATTTTGTATATTGTACTCTTGTAGTTGCCCCGATGAGTCGAATTACACCGACGATAGTGTTGATCCAGTTGACAATGACAAAGGATCGAAACTGAAAAAAAAAGCTACAAGCAAAAATTCAAAGACAAATGGAAAACTAACTTCGCGTGGCTAGAATCAAACTCAGACAAACCATATTGCACATCGTGCCTCAAAGCTATCAACGGCGGAATCACGCATCTTCAACGTCATGAGACCACAACTACTCATAAAGATAATGTTAAGAAGGCCGCAAACACTTCTCAAAGAAAGTGATTTTTTGACGATGACCATCACAAATCAGTGAACTTAGTCAAATCTGGAGAGTTGAAGATGACTATGTTCCTACATGAGCATAATTTGCCATTTGCTTTAATGGATCACTTACCAAAGCATATTGCCTCGGTGTGTCCCGATTCGAAAATTGCGACTTCTTTCAAGTGTGGTCGAACTAAAGCTACAAGTCTGACGAAAGAATGCGTTGCAAAAGAGCAAATGGACCAACTCTCAGAAAAGCTTAAACGGAATGTATTCTCGATCATTATTGACGGGACTACAGATGTAAGTACGGAGAAATCCCTAGCCATTGTAGCAAGATTCTATGACGAGGACCGATGCAAAGACATGTTTTTTGGGCTGATTAAAGTGGAATCCTGCACCGCGGAATCTTTGTTTAATACAATTTGCAAATACTTCAAAGACCACGACGTCCCAATAACGAATATGATTGGTTTTGCTGCTGACAATGCCTCTGTAATGATGGGCAATATCAGTGGGGTACAGGCCCGTTTCAAACAAATTATACCCAATCTGTTCGTTCTCGGATGCGTCTGCCATTCTGTCCATATGTGTTCATCTGCAGCAGCAAAGAAGTTGCCGAGAAGTTTGGAAGATCTAATCAGAGGAATCTATAACTACTTTTCACATAGCAGCAATAGACAGACAAGATTACAAGAGTTCCAGTGTTTTGTAAACCTGAAACCCCACAAATTATTGCATCCTTGTCAAACCCGATGGCTCTCTCCACAAGTAAGTGCAGGTTCTTCCCACGGTCAATCGATTTAATGATTAACAACATTTTTTCCTCAGGAGCTGTAATCTAGAACTTCTCACAATAAGTATCTTTGACGTGAAAAATATTTCTTTTTCCACAGGCTGCCTTCATACCTCGAACTATCCGAATCTTTAGACTATTGATATAATAGATATAATTCGATAAAAACTGCTATTTTTTTTTACTACAGGCTGCGGTAGACCGAGTGTTAGAAAATTGGGATGCTCTGACGCTATTTTTCACGCATGAATGCTTTGAAGATAACTTGCCTTCGACACAGATGATTCTTGCTCATCTCAAAAACCCTATCTATAAGATATATTTCACGTTCCTGTCTTATATCCTCGACACAGTGAACCGATTGAATCTAGAGTTCCAAGCTGAAAAGCTTAAACTGCATCTTTTACTGAACCAAGTGAAATACTTGTATAGAAATATACTCAGAAATTACATACGAAAAGAACATCTCGATAAAGTACCGATAAAATCAGTCATACCGGATAATCCAAAAATTTTCATCGAGCTTGATAAGATGTATTTTGGAGCCAAAACTGAAATCCTATTTACAAATCAAAACATAGATCCACACGAGTTGCAGAACTTTAAAGTACAAGCTTTGGCATTCTACATTGCGCTTTCTGACCAAATAAGAAAGCGATTTAATTTTGAAGATCCAGTTCTTACGTTCGTCAGCTACTTTAACCCTAAAACAGCTCTATCTTGCGAGATCAGTAGCATTGCTACACAAGCTTTATCATTTTTTCCTCAACTCGTGGACGACATTGAGAAATTGAACGGTGAGTGGCGACTTCTTTCTGACATAAACGAACTAAAACCCCATAAGGACGACACACTGGAAGATTTTTGGACCCATATCTTCCGGCTGAAAAATCAATTGAAAGATCTGATGTTCCCTAATCTTACGACACTAGTCAAAGGACTCCTTTCCTTACCTCATTCATCCGCGGCAGCAGAACGGGTATTCTCGCAGCTGAACTTAATGAAAACTAAGACACGTAATAGACTGCATATTGACACGTGTGATAGCGTTATGCATGCAAAAGAACTACTGGGTGGTAATGCATGCTTTTCTTGGAAACCAAACGCTTCCTTGTTGAAAAGGAAACCTCAATATTGTTGATGCGATACCAAAAACAACTAACGAAGCAAAAAGTTGTTGATTAGTTGTAAACGTCTTTGTTAATACGTCGTACTCTCGAGTTTCGAGCAATCTAGTATAAATCCACCTATTACTGTTTTAGGTATAATATATTGGTTACCATTGTCATAATAATGAATAAAGATATGCAGCACACGTTAAACGGCTATCGGCTACACCAAAATACTCATTTTGTAACTCAAGCAAATGAAAATAAAAAACAATGTTATTTTCTGCATAATAGGTATTTGTGTATTTTCATCCAATCCCTACTTTTTTAGCCTATTGAATATTAACTCGTCTTCTGGTGTTGGAATGTGCCACTAAAATAGATAAACAATAAGTTGTAACAGGGATTATTGAGTTCAAACAATGTTTTCGCGGGCTGTTACGTTCTATTACATTTTGGTGCTGCCATCTAGTACGAAAAGAAATTCGGTTCTGGCAACACTGTACAGGTGAAAGTACACGAAATAAATTTCCTGACACCTTAGAGTCGTAGGCACAAAGTATGAAATAATAAATCGTGGCTCATTTGAGTCACAGGTACAAGGCATGAATCTATATATTGTAACGCCGCAAAATTGCGCGTTACAATAATGGATATTGTCCTCCTCGCTATAACAGGAAAATTAGAATGTTAGTTAATTATTTTTTGAATGTTATTTTGTTATGTACGACGACGAGAGAGAGGCCGATCGACGAATGGAAAAGAGCGATTGTATTTTGACCGCTACGCGCGTCCCGGCAGCTTCCCGATTTAAATCAGAGGACTTTGCGAGCTAATTTCTCGCCAAACTACAACTACAGCCTCCACCTACGTAGTAGTCATCTTTTCTACGCCTAATGGGGAAGGCATTCACTTTTCATCAGCGGATGCATCTCAGAATATCAGCGCAATATTCGAGCTTACGCGCTCGAACAGCCTCTAGCACATGGTTGGTATTATAGCGAGCTACCGAACCTTGATGCGCACCGATAATCGCTACGCTAATTTGTCAATTCGCCTAGCGAGGCGCCAGGTCCCGTCTCTGCGTGAGAGCACTTCAACGCTTTTCCCCGATCAGGGCAATTTTGAATACCTAATGATGGGGAGCAAAGTTCGCGAGCGAGATCGATCGCGATCACTTAAGACTTTTTCAGGGATATCGTCGAGCGAGGAGGACATCCCGCAAAATATTAATTGTTGTTACGAGGAAGTGCGTTGAATCTCCGTTGAGGAAAACTGTCCGAAGAGTAACTCATTTGCCGTCTCTCGTCCCGGTGAGCTCCATATATTTATTTTATTATTTTTCTAGTCTCTCAATTGTATTTATTTATTTTGTTTAATTGCGAGTGATGTAATTGTATTGTAAAGTTTGGTCGTGCCGGTCGTGTTTGACTCTCCGCGTAGAGAATGGTTTTCGTTAAAGATCTTTGTCGTGTGTTGCGTTATAACGAATTTTCTCTGACGTGTGAGTGTGCTTCGCTGGCGGCTTCGAGCCATTTTTAATGTAAAATCATTGTGTGAAAGCTAAAGTCTCTGTGAATAATTGTTTCTAGAATTATTAGACGTGTGCGCGAATCGTCCTTAAGCCTTCGTCCCGGAAAAGTCATAGCGTTAAGTGTGTGTGTGGTCCGTATGTGTGCCCTTGGTTGTCCCGTTAATAGCGTCCTTTGGTTTTTCGTGAGGGACTCAACTTCAAGGCCATATTACGTGTTGTATAATTTTGTTAAATGATTTCATTGGCCTTGTCGTTTATCGCGTTCAAGTGTTTTGTAATTATATACGCGATCGTCCCGGTCCTTGTTCATTATTTATTTGAGAGTGTGTGAGCGTGCGTACGTATGATTGTTCGTTATTGTATGTCGGGAAATTATTTAAAGAATTATAAGTTATTTAGTGACAAGAGTGTGGCACTACTTGATATATTTTACGCGGACATTTTTATTAATTATTATTTAGTTGTTTCTATAAATTCATTGATTTTTTGAATAAATTAAATTGTTGTGGGTCCCGTAATTAATTATGTTGAAATTATTTATTTATTAGTAACGCGAACTCTCAGTAGGTCTTACCCCCCCACTCTACGTATTGCAGCTGACGCCAAGCCTGGGCTGGCAATTGTTATTTGTTAACGTTGCTTCTCTTCCGGCGCGAAAGCGCCTGGTGGCCAGACCTTCGGAACGAAAAATAAGGAATAGAAGTAACAATGGACAATTTAAGGTTGTAGCTTGGGTTTTCCTGCGTTGGGTAAAATTCTCGTTACAATATATTCATGCCTTGTACCTGTTACTCAAAATGAGCCAGGAATTTATATTTCTCATGCTGCTTACGACTCTAAGGAGCCAGGAAATTTAGTCTTTTGTTTTTTAATCTGTCACCTGCCAACATCAGGTCGAAAGTTATCGACATTGTCGAATTTAACACTTACCGCTGATATATCTAGGAAAGTCGGAATATTGTTATTCGTGTTTGAATCTTTCATTTAAATATAAACTGTCTGAGATATAAAGGAAAACTACGCAAAAATTTGACATATTTTGAACCTAACCTTTTGACATTTAAATCTGTAGGCAGTCACATGTTTTTAGGCGGTTGTTTTGTTTTATCTGTCTATTTAACGATGACAGTTTTTGGTTGGCTTTCTTTTCTAAGACCTCCGAGCGACCTGATTTACGACAAATACGATTCAATTTAAAATATACCCAACGATAAGAACAACGACGATTTATACAATTATAAGATACGACGAGGATTACGAAGGTTAATACGTGGTAAGAATATCAGAATTATAAGAATTGCTAATCCTTTCTAGTCTTCGACATTTAGTCTTCGACATTCGAAAGTTATCGACCCTGTCGAATATACGGCTTACCGCTGATAAATCTAGGTAGGTTGGAATATTCGTAGTCGCATTCGAATCTTCGATTTGAATGGAAACTGTCTGAGATATATCGCAAAATTACACAAAAGGTTGACATATTTTGAACGTAACAGCTTGATGTTGAAGTGTGTAGATAGTCATCGTGTGTTTTGTATACAGTTCATTTTTCGACCTGTCAATTTCATGGTGGCAGTTGTAGTGTAAATTCCCAAAATGCCAAATACCACAAAGCTAAAGCCTGTGAGTCTTCCCCTTTATTTTCACCCAGGGCGCCAGGCGCTTTCGCGCCAGGGAAAACTCAAGATGTAAATGGCCAAGCTGCTTTGCCGGTCTAGCCGCAGCCGTCAAGAAATGTAGAGTGGCGGGATTCTGATAGCTTTTCTCGTGCAGAAAATAAAACAACAATTAGTCAACCTTTTCGAGGGAGTTTCAAGATAATAAAAGATTTTCTTTATTTTAATTTAACAAAATTAAAGGAAAAAAAATCGAAGAAAGAAAATCTTTCCCTCATGAATTTTATCGATAGGCCTCGATGACCTCTGGGAGGTACCGCACGCCCGAGAGAGAGAGGGAATTACATTTTGCGAAAAAAAACGAAAAAGGAAAAGATTCGAACTCTTATAGGATGGCTCCGTGGATCCACCTGACTCCACAAATAAGTAATAAAATGAAGAATCCCAAGTGTCTTCACTACCAACAAGGGAATAACGAGGGAAATTCGATTTTATACGAGATATTATACACGAAGGGAAATAGATCGCGCGGTTCTCTCTCACTCTCACTAAGCGACGCGTTCTCGACCGTCTCTCTCTCTCTCACACACACCGGTAACGTGCAGCGGAAACGATTACTACACTCTCCATAAACAAAATTTACACAATTTTCGCAGCACGCACTCTCTTCCCGGAATAAAAGGCAGCTACTCGATCCACTGCTTACAAAAAAAAAAAAAAGATTTTACGCGAAACGCACTCACCCTGGACAAAACGATTGTTCCCGCGCACAAAATTATTACCGAAAACACGAGGAAAAATAACAAAGAGAAATAGAAAATGGCTAGTTCCGGGCAACACTCCCGACAGTAACAATCTTTTATAACTAATTTAATACACTCGCGAGAACAATGACTTCGCCGTACTCAACGACGCGGGACTCAATCAATACGAAAGGCGAACAAAATAGCTCGCAGGCTCGATCACGCGCGAAGTATCGTCATCACCGATATTTATTTATTAGAAATATCAACGAGACGGGGCTTACCTCGACAATACGGTGTAGATAATACCGTAGTATTCTCTCTCTTCCTCGAATACGATTTTTCTGCGGGAATGTCGAATAGAACGCTCAGATAGACTAGACTCTTTCTTCCCTAAGCTCCTCGCGTCACCACGTATCCCACGGAACAGCCTTGAGATGTGTCGCTCACGGAAACATGAGCCCTCTCATCCCTACCCTAATTATTTCGCCGACGAAAAGTCAGACGGCCAACTCCAACTTTTCGCGATCTATTAAATTCGCCTAATAGTTGGCGCTTCTGGCGCGCGAAGTCTAAATCGGGAAGTCTCAGCGCAGCGCTATCGACGATGACGTACGGATCTGTCGGGAGTCGTCGTATCGTGAGGAGCTTGCGTGAAGCATGAAAATTTTACCACGTTACACAGTTTTTGATTCGCAGTCTGTTGTAAGACTTCTCAACGAGTTGACGTACAAATGCGAAGTTTGTCGTTACAAAGCCGAAGCAACCACCCGAGCAGAAATTAATTAAAATTGCCTGAAGTACCATCAGGTCCGGATGAGGGATCGGTCAGGCATGCCTGTTCATGCTAACCTAATAAGGCCCCGGTCCTGGCCGGATCATGTATCGGTATAATATTTCAAAACTGGCTGGCCTGAAATATTCCCCATCAAACCGGGATCAGGCACCGGGCATTCCTGATCCGATTAGTTAAGTGAGGTCCCGACCTCGTCCGGATTTTGTATAGGTACAACATTTCCAACGTGGTTAGACTAAAGTTTTCCTTAGCATGCCGGGATCAGGCACCAGTCAGTCACTCCTGGTTGGGCTAACCAGATGCGACCCTGCTTTTGGCCAGAATATTCAAATCTGGTTGACTTAAAATATACACCACTTCAGACGAAATTATCAGCGTACTGGAAAAGCATATCTGCCATTACCGGTGTACAATAAATAAATGAGAGATGTTTCCTCTCTAATATCGCTTATTATTGTAATAATATCGATTAGAAATAGTTGTATTTTTATGTATGTCTTACACAATTATTCATGTATAAGGGGAACAGCATATATTTTCTCGGCGACTGCGTCACTTATATCCAAAATCATCATTTTTCGATCGATTGATTCTATCGTAAACATTTTTCGACGTTGCACGGAGAGAAATTTGTGTCATGACAACATAAATCGATGACAACAAAAATCGTTAAGTTAGGCTGACAAATCAGTTTTGCTATACTGATAAATCTTTTGTTCAGCTGACGAATCTTTTTGCTGGGCTGACCAATTTTTTGTGTTATCCTAACAAAACGATTTTTGTTATCACCATTTTTTGTTGTCATGACACAGAAATTTCTCTCCGTGTGCGTTTTTTTACGCGTCACAGTTTAAAAATTGATGAGTCCTCGCGCAGAAAAAAATAGTCCCGTAAGGACTCCCCCCGGGAGTCCTGCCGGGAGTCCCTCCGGGTTTCCGGTGAGATCTGTGGAAGGCCCGCATGACCAATTTTCAATATATTGAAAAATGATCTTCAGAGCATGTTCTTGCGGCGTAGTTATTACACACCACCACGGTCATTTCGTATAGGAAGTCATAAAAGAAGAGAACATCAAAAGCACTCCAGGTAAGTGGGGATTCGGGAATCGTCATGAATGTACGAAAAATTCGACGAAGATATCAAACCAGATAGTCAGCTTTCACGTTATTCTGTTTATATCTTTGTCGATATCGTGAACAATATCTTGGTCGATATCTTGGTTGATATCTTCGTCGATATCTTGACTGATATCTTCGTCGATGATATCTTCAACAATATCTTCCATGATATTTTGCCGAATATCTGGTTGATATCTTCCTCGATAACTTGAACAATATCTTCCTTGATATTTTGCCGAATATCTGGTCGATATCTTCTTCGATAACTTGAACGATATGTTCCTTGATATTTTGCAGAATATCTTGTACAATATCTGGTTTGATATCTTCATCGATATCTTTGTCGATTTCTTCGTCGAATATTTCGGAATGTTTCGGATATTCATGACGATTCCCGAATCCCCACTTACCTGGAGTGCTTTTGATATTCACTTCTTTTATGACTTCCTATACGAAATGACCGTGGTGGTGTGTAATATCTACGTCGCAAGAACATGCTCTGAAGATCATTTTTTAATATATTGAATATATTAAAAATTGGTCATGCGGGCCTTTCGCAGGTCTCTCGCGGGCTTCGAACGGGTCTCACCGGAAACCCGGTAAAAAAAAAAAAAAAAATTTCTGCCCGGGTCCGTTCTCCCGTACCATAAATAGCCTATTTAAATCCGCCTTTGAACAGTATTCACTTCTCGCAAAGTCCGTCGAACTCACAAAGGAACATTCCCAAGTGTCCCACCCCGACTTCGATAAGGTTCATATATATTGTAGTATAAGAAAATCTAAGGGATACGTATTTTTTATATGTGCTGAGTTTGATATTTAAGGGGTGAAACAGCCCCTCAAAGTTCCACAAAAAGACGGCGTTCTCTTGGAAACCCGTTTCTACATTTTAGATTGCTGAAAATATCGTTGTACGCCGCTTAAAAAATTCCGTTCCATCTTAAAAAGAAGCAATAGAATATTAACGCGTTAAATCAAAACAATTTAATCCAGATTAAAATCAAGATATGTTTGTCATCAAATGTAATAAGAACCTATTTGTTATTGTTATCAAATATATAAATATTTTTAATACAGTATTTTTTAAAAATCTGTCTGCAAAAAACTATAATAGATATTGTTATATATTGGAAGAGGTGGCTCTGAATAAATAACTCGGTATTTAATAATGAATAATAAGTAGTAGTTTAATGTATTCCCTTAAATGCGAATCGGGTACAATGATGCTCACAGTTCAACTACCAGCAGATAACTCGCTGTTTCCGACGCTGCGTGCTTACACCTATATACAAAGTATTAATTCGGTGACACGTGACTCGACTCTAGTGTATGCGACTGTCCGGTAGATGCTCTGCATACATCACAATTCCTCCCTTTTTACTTCCGGGTTACACTCGTTGTCGCAATCTCTCCGAGCGACGCAATACACTCACTGGTTCGCTCGCAGGCGCATTCTTCTCGCTATTACCGGTATCGCTTCCGGACCGAAGCTTTACTACCTGATCGACATGTCGTTTCCAAGTGCTTCCAGTTTCGGTTTTTACCTCAAACGTTACCGGCGATAATACTTAATTAACGTTGCCTTTATCCGGTTCTTACTTCGTACACTGAAGTCATCTGCCATTACTGTATCGCCGACTTGGAACTCGACATTTCGATTGCTTTTCCTATGCGCTACCTGTGCTAGCTGTTTATCTGTTACGGTATCGTTTACGTCTGGTTTCCATAAGTCGAATCGCGTTCTTAATTCTCTTCTATACATCATGATATGCCGGTGATCGCCCTGTTGTACAATGCTCTGTTGACCGATAGTCAAATAGGAGCATACTCTAGCGATTTCCCGCTCTGGACAATTTTATCGACTTTATCCTTAAACGTTTCCACAAAGTTTTCCGCTGCCCCGTTTGTTGCCGGGTGATTCGGTGCCGTGAACCTCTGTCTAATCCCGTTCCTTTTACAGAAGTGCTGAAACTCATAACTCGTGTACTGTCGTCCGTTATCTGTTACTAAATATCTTGGCAACCCAAAACGACCTAGTATTTTCCTGAATTCTTCAATCACACGTGGTGTCTGAGTACACGTATTCATATCGATAATCTCGGGCCATTTCGAATGCGCATCAATAACTAACATAAACATATGCCCGTGAAATGAGCCTAGAAAATCTGAGTGGATTCTGCTCCAACATTTATCCGGGTACGGCCATGGCGTCAACGAAACATACGCAGGTTTCTTACGCTCTTGCACACACACTGTACATGCCGCCGAGACATTCTTGATATCGGTGTCAATGTTGGGCCACCACACGTAGGATCTTGCGATCATATTCATCTTTACCATGCCGAAATGCGAGGCATGCAACTCACTTAGAACACTTTTTTTCACTGACTCTGGGATAACAATCCTGTATCCCCACAACAAACACTCTTTTTCCACGCATAGCTCGTCGCGTTTCACATAGTATTTTTTTTCACACTCATCCAGCTCGTTCGCATTTGGCCATGTACCTTTTACATAACGTACTATTTTACTGAGCACCTTGTCTCGTTTTGTTTCTTTCGCAATCTCTACCGCGCTTATTGTTTCTAACTCTTCTACGTAATGTATTGCGGTGAATTCATTATCAAAAATCGGAGTTGTATCCTTGACTGGAAGACGGGAAAGTGCATCGCAATTACCGTTATTCTCAGATTTTATATACTCAATTTTATACGTGAATCTTGATAACAAATAAGCCCATCTCTGTAATCTGCTCGCCACTGTCAATGGAATCTCTTGTTTTGGACCGAAAATGAAAACTAGGGGCTTGTGGTCCATTCGCAACATTATTTCTTTCCCATAAATGTAATTGTAGAACTTCTTGAATCCAAATACAATCGCACTCTCTTCCTTATCAATAATCGCCTGATTCAACTCTTTCTCGGGAATTATTTTTGACGCATACGCAATCGGTCTCTCGGTACCATTTTTGTATCGATGTGACAATACCGCTGCCAGCCTGTATGTCGATGCATCGCATGATAACACAATATCCTCGTTCGGATCATAATGGGCTAACACCTGCGGTGACACTAGTTGTGATTTTACCCACGTAAATGCTTTATCGCACTGTTTCGTCTATTCAAATTTATCTACTTTCGCGCATTCATACAATGGTTTTAGATTCTCTGCGCGATCCGGTAAAAATCTTGCGTAGTATGTGACTAACCCTAGGAACGAATCTAATTGTTTCTTACTTACCGGTGTTGGCGCGTCAAGCATTGCATTTACTTTTGTTTTGAATTTATGCAACCCGTTTTTGTCGATAACAAAGCCTAGAATATCTAGTCTTTCTTTGAAAAAATCGCATTTTTTTATATTCACGTTAAATCCATGATTCTCGAGCCTTTCACATACTTTATACAACGCCTCTAAATTCTCTTTGTCAGTTTTTCCAGCTGCGAAAATGTTGTCGAGGTAAGGAATTACCCCTTCCAGGCCTGCTAGACATTGTTCGATTTTGCGCTGAAAATCTCCTGGGCCCGACGCGATACCTTCTGTCATTTTTGTGTACCTATATAATCCTTTATGAGTAATTATCGTTAAATAATCTCGACTGTTTTCATCGACCGGCATCTGCATATATGCATGCTGTAAATCAATTTGAGAAAACGTATTTCCGTTACGCAATGACATGAAAATTTCATCGATTATTGGAATTGGATGACGGTCTCCTACTAACTTTGGGTTTAGCGTTAATTTAAAATTTCCGCAAATTCTTACAGACCCGTCGGAATTAATTACCGGTACGATCGGCGTCGCCCACTCACTAACATCAATTTTCTCCAGATGCCTCAATTCGACTAATCGATTGATTTCATTCTCTACTTTGCTTGCTAGCGCGAACGGTAAATGTCTAGCTTTGAGAGCAACTGGTTGTGCATCTTCTTTTAATTGCAGTTTCAACATCCCCTTATTGTACAACCCTGGTCCCGGACCAAACAATTTCGGAAATTTACTCTCAAAATCTTTCGTTAAATTCCCAACGTTGATCTTGTTACATTCATTTACTTTATCAGTTAACGAATCCAGTGGAAATGGCCACAACCCGAATATTTGCAACCATTGTCTACCTAACAGAATTGGACCATCACCTTTCATTACTCTTATTTGAAATTTTTCTTCGCGATTATTTAATTTTACTGTCAATTTATCCAGTATTCCTTCTTGCTCCAATGGAACTTTGCCGTATGCACTTAACTTATTCGTAGTCGCTTTCAATATATTTTCCGGAAATAATCGTCTTTTATCGTTACTTGAAATTATCGCTGCATACGATCCAGTATCTACTTCCATTTTTACCACGTTGCCATTAGTCATTACATCTAAATACATCGGGTCGGCTTTTACATCTTCTCGACAATTTCCTACGTTACCGACGCTCGCTTCAACTGGTCTTTGCGCGATGTCATCTTCTTCGTCCATTCTGTAGAAATCGTATCCGGCGTCCTGCTGACTCTCGTTGGACCCCGAGGCTTCTCCTTCCAAGTGTTGAATTGTAGCTCTCTTCGAACATACTGTTGCTAGGTGCCCACTCTGCTTACACGTATTACACGTGCTGTTTCGATACCTACAATCACGCCCAGTGATTGTTTCTTCCACAACAAAAACAACATGAACGCTTGGAATTTTGGTCGCTTGGATTGTCACTGCTGCCTGTATTTACCGGCGCTCTGTTGCCTGTATTAACCGAAGCCCTGTTGTGGTATCGTTGGCCTCCCCGGCTGCCCCTATACGAGCCTCTCCCCCTCGACTTGGACTGCTTCTTATTTTGTTTGGAGTTCTCGTGAATTTTATTTACCTCATTTTCGGACGATGACTCGCCTTCTTAACCGTCGATAGCGCGTTCTTTTCGGCTGCCTCTAGATTTGCTGCGATTTTATAAGCCTTGTCGTACGTTAATCCTTCTTCTTTGAATAGTGCTGCCCTCGTATCGTGATCCCTGAGTCCACAAACTAACCGATCTCGCATCGCCGCTTTTATATCCGCAAAGTTGCAATACAACGATAAAGGTTTAATCGCGCCACGAACTCTGCTACTGTCTCTGTTTGCGATTGATTTGCATTATAGAAGTTGAATCTTTCTAACGTTTCCGGTGGCGTCGGATTCAAATGCTCGGTTATCAATTTTGTCAACTCTGCCAGCGATTTCTCGCCTGGTTTGGCTGGAGCACACAATCCTCGGACTAACCTATATGTTTCTGCACTTGTTTTCGTCAATAAGACCGACACTTGCTTCTCTGGTTTCACATCGTTTGCTATGAAATAGTGTCCTAGCCTCTCGATATATGTTTCCCAATCGTCTCTTCCCAGGTGAAATTCCAACTTCGAAATGCCATTATTGCTATCTGAGCCTGCCATTGTGTGAGTTACCCTATTTTCATCTAGACTTTCGGGAACGCCGCCGTTATTGTGCTGCTGTTGCCCGTTCTCGTCGTTTTGCCGTTGCTGCCCTTGCTGCGCGTTCTCGTCTCCTTGCTGTTGCTGCTCCTCTGCCGCTGCATTAACTTCCACCACGTGAGCTCGAAGCGTTTTCCGAAGCTCCTCAAGGCTATCGCCCTCCTCGAATTTCACTCGAACTTGAGTTAATACTTCGATTATCTGTGGCTTGCTTAATAAATAAATAAATCCACGACAATTTCGTGTAATCGATTTGTACCGGATTTTTCTTTTTGTCCGACATCCGGTTTTACACTCAACTGGCACTTTCACTCACTTTTTCCCGTTAACATTACACATTTCACTTTTCAGTTAATCTTCGTTAATTTTCCGGAATTCACGCGTCGCACGCGTTACTAATGTCCGAATTTACACGTCCCACGTGTCGTTCAGTTTTACCGAAATGCACACGTCCCACGTGTTTCACTTTTAACAAAATTCACACGTCCCAACGTCTTTCACTTTTAAAGAAATTTACACGTCCCACGTATTTCACTTTTAAAGATATTTACACGTCTCACGTATTTCACTATTAACGGAATTCTGATATACTATTCTTTTTCTTTCTGGTAGTTGAGTTACGATTTCGCACGCAGGTTGTTCTCGACTCCGTGCGTTACCCCGAAACTATACGAATGCCGACCGCGTGGCAATTCCATTCTACCAGTTATTCACCGAAATTATTCAGCCACTTTTGCACTTAGAGTTCGTAAAATCTCGTCGCCAATTGTTATATATTGGAAGAGGTGGCTGTGAATAAATAACTCGGTGTTTAATAATGAATAATATGTAGTAGTTTAATGTATTCCCTTAAATGCGAATCGGGTACAATGATGCTCACAGCTCAACTACCAGCAGATAACTCGCTGTTTCCGACGCTGCGTGCTTACACCTATATACAAAGTATTAATTCGGTGACACGTGACTCGACTCTAGTGTATGCGACTGTCCGGTAGATGCTCTGCATACATCACAGATATAATTTTGATCTTTCCAACTTTATGACCCAGAAATTTTCTCTATCTGAAAAATTTACAATTTGACCAGCTGTAACTAACAAGGGAACCTTCCCAAGTGTCCCACCCCGATTTTGATAAGTTTCATATATGTTGTAGTACTCGAAAATCTAAGGGATATGTTTTTTTTAATATGTGCTGAGTTTGATATTGTAACGCCGCAAAATTGCGCGTTACTAAAATTATATCGTCCTCCTCGCTCTTCGACTCAAGGGCGATCTCGCAGGGTCATAATAGGAAAATTGAATATTTATTAATTATTTTTTGAATGTTATTTTTTTTTTTTATGTACGACGACGAGAGAGAGACCGATCGACGAATGGAAAAGAGAGATTGTATTTTGACACGCTACGTGCGTCCCGGCACCGTCCCGAATTAAATCGGAGGACTTTGCGAGCTGATTTCTCACCAAACTATAACTACAGCCTCCACCTACGCAGTAGTCATCTTTTCTACGCCTAATGGGGAAGGCATTCACAGTTGATCAGCGGATGCATCTCAGAATACCAGCGCAATATTCGAGCTTACGCGCTCGAAAAGGGCCTAGCGCATGGTTGGTAGTATAGCGTGCTACCGAACCTTGATGCGCACCGATAACAGCTACGCTAATTTGTCAATTCGCCTAGCGAGGCGCCAGGTCCCGTCTCTGCGTGAGAGCGCTTCAACGCTTTCCCCCGATTAGCGCAATTTTGAATATCTAAGGGTGGGGAGCAAAGTTCACGAGCGAGACCGATCGCGATCACTCAAGGCTTTTTCGCGGATATCGTCGAGCGAGGAGGACGTCTCGCAATATATTAATTATTACGAAGGAGTGCGGTTGAATCTCCGTTGAGGAAAACTGTCCGAGGAGTAACTCATTTGCCGTCTCTCGTCTCGGTGAGTTCCATATATTTATTTTATTATTTTTCTGGCCTTTCAATTGTATTAGTGTCTTTTATTTAATCGCGAGTGTTACCATTGTAAAATAGAGTTTGGTCGTGCCGGTCGTGTTTGACTCTCCGCGTGGAGAATAATTTCGTTGATGATATTGATAGTGTGTTGTTGGTTTTATAACGAATTTTCTCTGACGTGTGAGTGTGCTTCGCTGGCGGCTTCGAGCCATTTTTAATGTAAGATTGTTGTGAGAAAATTAGAGTCTCCGTGAATAATTATTTCTAGTAAAATCAGACGTGTGCGCGAATCGCCCTTAAGCCTTCGTCCCGGAAAAGCCATAGTGTTAAGGGTGTGAGTGTGTGTGCGGTCCGTATGTGTGCCCTTGGTTGTCCCGTTAATAGCGTCCGTTGGTTTTTCGTGAGGGACTTAACTTCAAGGCCATATTACGTGGGATAAATTTTGGTAAATAATCTCATTGGCCGAGTCGTTTATCGCGTTCAAGTGTTTTGTAATTTTATACGCGATCGTCCCGGTTCTTGTTTATTATTTATTGGAGAGTGTGTGAGTGTGCGTGCGTATGAATGTTCGTCATGGTTTTGTTGGGAAATTATTCTAGAAAATTATAATTTATTTAGTGACCAGAGTGTGGCACAACTTAGGGTATTTTACGTGGACATTTTTATTATTTATTTGTTTTTTTTTATAAATTCAGTGATCTTTTGAATAAATTAAATTGTTGTGAGTCCCGTAATTAATTGTGTTCAAATTATTTATTTATTAGTAACACGAACTCTCAGTAGGTCTTACCCCCCCACTCTACGTATTGCAGCTGACGCCAAGCCTGGGCTGGCAATTGTCATTTGTTAACGTTGCTTCTCTTCCGGCGCGAAAGCGCCTGGCGCCCAGTTCTTCGGAACGAAAAATAAGGAAGAGAAGTAACATTGGACAATTTAAGGTTGTAGCTTGGGTTTTCCTGCGTTGGGTAAAATTCACGTTACAATATTTAGGAGGTGAAACAGCCTCTCAAAGTCTGACAAAAAATCGATCTTTTTCTTCGTTTTTAATACACGCACTTCTCCGATTTCAATGCAACTTGGCATAATTATATCTCGTGTTAGGAAGATCCAGAAACGATACCATTCCACCCAGTTGCACCCTTATAATTTATATATATCTATTCTTATAATTTTTTTTCTTTTTTCGGCGACAAATATCCCGACCGAAGTAAAAATCGCACGTAATTGATGCTTGCATTAAATAAGAGTGCACGTCTTTTTGGTTTTTTCCCCAAAACCCACTAATTTACAAGATAAATGTTAATTAAAGGCAGGTAGTATTTTTTTATATATCCACTAGACGGATTTATATGAAACTCGGTACTAACATATTTCGTATCGGTAGAATCTCGAAACGATACCGTCCTACATAATTGCATCCCTTGAACAGGGGTGAACTACCTTTATGATTTTTTTTTTCGACTACAAATAATTCGATCGAAATACCATTTCTCTGTCCGATCACATCGCGTAGAAAAAAGTAGTATATTTGAGATTTTCGGACAGATTCTCGGCCGAATCTTTGTGAAATTGTACCAATTAAAAAAAAAGTTTTTCCAAAGAATCTCGGTAAGAAGCTTGGATAGGTTCACTAAAATCTCGTATAGAATGTACGATAGTTTCTCTGAAATCTCTTAAAGAAACTAGGATAGATTGTTCCAATTTAAATAAAAGATTTTCCAAAGAACCTCGGTGAGAAACTAGGATAGATTCTTGAGAATCTCGGTAAAAAGCTGGGATAGATGCTCGAGAATCTCGTATAGAATCTGTGATAGATTCGCTGGAATCTCAAGAATCTCTGAGAGAAGCATTCTGCGGGAACCACCGTTGACTCTCAAAGAGATTCTCTGTGAGATTCTCGAGATTCTTGGCTAGATTCTCACCGAGATTCTACCAAGAAGCTCTCCGAGAACTCAAATATACTACTTTTTTCTACGCGGGAATGTATCCTAGACTCTCTAAGAAATTCCAGAGAATTTATCGTACATTCTGTACGAGATTCTAGAGAATCTATCCTAACTTCTTACCGAGATTCTTTGGAAAAACTTTTTTTTACATTGGTACAATCTATCCTAGATTCTTTACGAGATTCCGGAGAATCTATCCTAGATTCTTCACGAGATTCCAGAGAATCTATGCCAGATCCTTTTTGAGATTCTCACAGGAGTCTCGGAAAGTCGTATAGAATTTACTCTAAAATCTTTTCCAAATTCTTTCAAAGGTCTAGGTAAAGCGAAAAGAACCTATCCTTGATTGTTTTCCAGATTCGGGCAAAGGTCTAGAGAAATCGAATAGAATATAGATAGATAGATTGTTTATTTTGCATAAGACGTAGACTGTACAAAAGGGTTCGTCGTATTGGAATTGGAATTGCCACGCATTTGCAATACATTTCGTTGTTTTACATTTCGGTAACATTTCTGGGATGTTATTCATTGATTATGAAAGATCTCAATTGGAGTACATTGATTGTATACAGGTAAATATCATTTAAGTGGTCGACATCGGTCACGTTCACTAGCTTCGCTAACTTTTCGTTTTCGCTCGTTGTCCTCTCGGTTCGAAGATGCCTGTCTATGTAATGTCTCTTAAGGGGAGAGTATATAGGGCATCTCAGCATAATATGCGCTAGGTCTTCACTTTCTTGTGAGTTACATATGCTACAGAGTTCGGTCGCGTCTATTACATAAGTGTTTCCTTTATGAAAGAGTTTCAGCCGTGTTTTGCTACATAGTCTTAGCTCCGCTACAATCCTTTTTTTCGCAAGAGGTATTCGCCAATACAGATATTCTTCGCAGTTATTCAAATTACTGTAATTACGATACAGTGGATTATATGCTGAATTGAGAATACGTTCGATATTTATACTTTTACAATTATTCGTGTGTTTTGCTATTAGATTTCTTCTTTCTTTAGTGATTATTTCTGGTGTTATGTATTGTTGTTCCCACAGATGCGCCTCCCCGAGACTAGTTATCCAATCTTTGAGTTGCGATGTCCAATTGCGCTCGATATCGGCCTTTCTCCTGTCTAGTTCACACAGTTTCTTGAAACATTGTTTGGGGATTCTACTCTCATCCATGGCGAGGAGTTTAGTCCACCATGATATGGCTCTGTCGAGCACTTCCTTGCTGGTCTGTATCACTCCGAATTCTTGCCAAATGTAGTGATTTGGGGAGTTTCTGGGCAAGTGATACAGGCTTTTAAGGAAGGTCGTTTGGATTTTTTCAATTCTTTCATGATATCTTAAGGACCATATTTCTGTACAATATAGCAGGGTGGCTTTTATGGTTGTGTTGAGCAGCGTAATTTTTGTCTCCAATGAGTCACTCCGGCAATTCAACAGTATCGACCGTACTTTCGAGGCCGCAAGGAGTCCTTTACCGATAAAAAACTCTGTTGTTTACTTAAACTTCCCTGAGGAGGTGAGTAGGACCCCCAAATAAACATATGAGTTTACTATTTCAAGCGTTTCCCCTTCCCCTCGTAGCGGGGGAAGGTTTTGTTTTTTCCCGCCTTCTTAAAAGGTAGAATTTTAGTTTTTGCCGGGTTGAGCTCAAGCCCACTGCCATCACAGTATTCTTTCAGGATTTTTAATTTTTTGTTCGCATCGTGCCACGTGTTACACATTAAGACAATATCATCCGCAAACAACATCATGGTGATCTCTTTTTCATCGTTCAGTCGCATTCTTTGTGCTCCTTTTGTTTCGAAAAAATGTACAATGTCTGATATATAAAGTATGAATAGCAGTGGACTTAAGCTATCGCCTTGCAGGACCCCTTGCGTAATTTCAATCGGCTCAGTATACTCGGCTCCGGTTCTTATTACGAGTCTTGCGTTTTCATAGAAATTTATGAGTATTCGTAGGATTTTACCACTGACAACTAAAGCTACTAATTTTCTCCACAGTTTATTGTGGTTGATTGAATCAAACGCTCGCTTAAAGTCAACAAATATGGCCATTGTGTTTTTTCGATTTTGGCTAAGATTTATGTTGATCAATGAAATTAGTACAAAGATATGCTCTTGGCAGCTACGTTCGGCGCGGAAGCCTGTCTGTTCCTCCGGTATGATTTCATTACCTTCTGCCCATTTTGATAGTCTGTTTGCTAATAGTGACGTGAATATTTTGGCGAGAGAATTCAACAGCGATATGCCTCTATAGTTATAGGGGTCGTTTTTATTTCCCTTCTTATATATCATTCTCATATCCGACTTCGACCAGTCGCTAGGTACTATTTCTGTTTCAAGCACTGTATTATAAAGGTTTAGAAGATAATGCATCCATTCCGGTGGTAGACTCTTTAACGTTCCATTCGTAATTTTATCAAGGCCAGGAGTTTTGTTGCGCTTGCAGTTCCTTATACATGTTTCTAGTTCATCGAGCGTGAACGGGTGATCTAGACTAGAATTATAGGGTGTAGCGAATTGCTGTACATTGGGCTGACGAGGTGGGAATATATTGTTATAAAAACGCGTCAACTCTTCTGGTTGGATATCGTTTGCGGTATTTTCACGCTTTTTGAATGCGTTAATTGTTTTCCAAAAATCATTTCTTTTTGTGTCTGCCAGTTTATCAAGTGTTTCGGTTGTGTATGTTTTTTTCTATTCTTTAATTCGTTCTCTGTATTCGCCTCGGACTGTTAAATATTTTCCTAGTAAGTCTATCTCGATTCTTGATTTGGCGTATTTTCTTTTTGCCTTCCTCAGTTCGGTTTTGAGTTGAAGGCAGTCTGCAGTCATCCACGCATTTTTTGCTGTAGGTAAGTGGTCTCCCACTGGTATTTTTTGTTTCTTTATCATGTTTGCTTCTGAGGCAGCCGTTATAATTGCCTTTCTTAGATTTTCGTACAGCTCTTGGCTGTTCTGTGCATTATTATATAAAAGTCTCGAGTTGTGTAGGCTTGCTTGGAATGCTGCTTCGTTCTCTTGTGACCACAGAATGCGTTCAACTTTAACCGAGGTTTTTTCGCTGCCGTTAAGACGAGATCCGGCCGGCCGGGCGATATGTTCTAATTCTAAGGTACAAAATACATGATCGGTGCATTCTGCGATATCCCTCGTGTAGAAATCTTTTACCTTATTTGCTAACGGCTGATTTATCCATGTGAGGTCTATTGTACTGCATCCAGCCTTCGAAAGGTACGTGTATTTTGCCGGTGAGTCCGATTTCGATCTCCCATTGCATAGAATGAAACCGTGCGTCTCCATCGTTTCATTCAATAATCTTCCTCTTCTGTTTATTATGTTGTCGAGCGCCTGACGTCTGGTGCGAAGCGACGTGCCTTCGAGCATGTCGGCGTCTATATTATTTAGATCACCCAGTCTCGAGTTAAAATCGCCTATCAATACACAATTAAAATTTTCTTGCCTGTCTTCATTCAGTTCGTATAAAAAGTCCGATAATGTTTCTGTGCAAAACTCTGCATCTGCTTTGGGCGGCCAGTAGATTGCTCCAATCGTGATGGTTTTGTTTAAAATTGTGATATTCACGAGTATCCACAAGTTCGTTTTTTGTACTAGTTAAGCATTTACAGCTAGCGATGGGTTTACGAGTATCATGGTTCCACCGCTGCCCCTCCCCCTACTCTTATCTCGCGAAGCAGGGCTGGAGAAGCATTTAAAGTCTTTGATAAATTTAGGTAGAGTCGTTTCCTCTTCCATTCTCCATGTCTCCACTAGGCATATGACATCTATTTCAGGAATAGTTTGTGCTTGCTCTCGGTTGAGAGAGAGAATATTATTATAACAACGGATGTTCCACGCACACACTCGCAATTCATTTCTATTCGTATCACACTCCATTTCGTTTCTATCCCCTCCGCGCGTGTGCGGGAGAGAGCATGTGTTATCTATTCTCTCTCTCTCGCCTGCTCTTGGCCCGGTCTTTGTAGTCATTCGTTTCTGTTCTGTATTTTGGTGTTTCTCATGACATAGTTGTTCATGGCTCCGGCTTCATCGTTCTCCAGCTTCCTTTTTGACCTAGGTGTGCTCTTAGGTAGTTGAGCCATCTCCGAAGACTTGTCTCGTATTGTGTTCTCAGCGTTATATGTCGGCTTCGGAATCGCTACTTCATGTACTTGCTCCATTCCGTTTCCATAGGCTTTGTTGGTACAAGCTGGCGCACTTTGCATCGACAGTTTCAGTTTTGCAACAAGTGCTTGTGCTTCTTCCATCGTGTAGCTTTTGTTGTCTATTTTAATGTTGTCTCCTCGGATGAACGGTTTGAGTCCATGCTGCCTCAGCTGTTTGACCATCGGCCACAGTAGCTTGTTTACATCGCGGCTGTTTTTGTCTAGGTCCTCGTTAATGTATATGTTAGCGCCTTTTAACTGTGTGCGACGAGCCAGAGCGTTTGACTTTGCTTCGCCTGAATGCAGAGCCAGCAGTGTCAAGCGGTTTCTGCCTTGGTTGAATGTTCCGAGCCGGTGTGTGTGGTGAATCATCTCAGCAGATAGTTTCACTTCTAACTTGTCTTCAAATAACGATTTAATTTTCTCCTTCAGTTGCTGCGGTGATTTATTGCTTTGATCCTCTAGTCCGGTTATTATCAAATTATTTCTTCTCGTAAGTTTCTCGAGTTGCCGTGCCTGTTTAACCGATCTTGCCTTTAGCTCTTGGTTCTCGTTTTTGAGGGCTTCGATATGCTCGGTGTTACGTTCCACCTTTGCAACGAACGGGGCTAGTTCAGTTTTTATAGCTGTACTTATTGCACTGGTGACTTGAGCCGAAATTTCGTCTTTCAGCTCTGCTTTAAGCTCTTGTTTGTGCTGTTTCAGAAGATGTTTTATATCGTCAATCGTAGCCATATTTCTGTAACCGCGCGGCAACTGTTATTACGGATAGGGAGCGACTACAAACACGTCCGTCTCGCGTGGCGCTCCAAGGCGAACTCAATCGAATAGAATATATCCCAGATCTTTTCCGAGATTCTCGTTTAATTATCATATTGTTATCACCGAGCAAATGAATAAACCGGATATTTGTGTGTGGAACGGATATTATTAAATACAAAGGCTTCTATTTGTCTTCAACGCTTTTATTCGCAAGTCTGCTCACAGTCAAAGTCCGGTCAAGACTCTCTTCTGTCAGGTTTACTGTGAAGTATATAAAGTATTCGTTTGTCGATCGTCATACCGTGTATTCCTATAAAGCCTAATCTCTATATTCTGTAACGAAGCCAGTGGGCTTTCGTCCTGGCTGGCTCGGGGGCCACCATTCACCTGAAAATAGGAGGCTGTTATTAATCTATATTGTATTTTACCCCAAAATAGAAACCTGTCAAGGTAATTGTAATTTTCTTACTATTATTAAGCGGTGTTAGGTCTCCTGTGCTAGCTCGGCGATGGCTACAAAAAGGACCAACGACGGGAAATACCAGAGGCCATCGATGAGACTTGTGGGTATTCGAACAGAAGCTGGTGTAGAGTGTGGAGGTCGTAGAGGTTGTCCTAAGGCCAGATTTCGTTATCCAAGGGGAACAGAATTCATCACCTCGAGGAAGAACTATAAGCTAAGAGGTTTCTTATCGCTCCTAATCCTAACCTCTACACGGTTGGACCATTCTACGAGACCAGTTCGTAAATATTTGTTGGACCTCGCTGTGCCCTCTTTTTAACCCTCCTGGGTATCACTACGGTCACTCACTAGCCAAATGAGATGCGGTTGATCACTTTTATAAAACAAGGTGAACAACTGTCATCCGCTGTGTTGTTGATGCCACTGCAAACTAGCTGTCGACGGGAGCCGGGACTGTGGGCGCCATCCGCCACCGTCGGAGACTATTACTCTCAAAACACCAGCCAATGTCGACACCCGTAACACTGTCTCTGTGGTCTGCCAGCCAATCAGCGGGGACGTCGTCCGCCAATCCTAGCGAGCATTAGAGAAGGCTGAGCGAGGAAGAAGCGGCAGCCATTTTTCCCGGCATAGTCCAGACGCCAGAGGGGGTTCTGTGTGCCATTCGAGGTCCGCGAAATATTCTTGATGCAGATGATAGGTTTTGACCTCCTGAACACGAATATATAAGGTGTTTTGCGGAAAATCCGGTCGTTTAGTTATTAATCGCAATTGTTTATTAACAATAGAAATTGTTGTTTTTTTGAACTCGGATATTTTTTTTTGTATAGTCCTGTCAATTCTGAGACGAAAAGGTCCCATACAATTTTGCTCTACAATCCATAGATTTGGAGCAATAAATTGTTGAAAGTTGCAATTAGACCAAAATTGCTCTTCTTAACAAATTAGTAGCTTCGAAAATATAAGTCGTAAAAAAAAATGTAAAGGAACTAATTTTGCCCAATGAACCGAGGTATATGAAAAAATAAATGCGAACACGAGCAGAACAAAAAATAATTATTTATGAAGAGTCGCGAAACGGTATTTTTTCTCTCATAACGACGCTCGATGCGTATGTTATGAGAGAAAAAATACCGTTTCGCGACTCTTCATACATAATTATTTTTTGTTCTGCTCGTGTTCGCATTTATTTTTTCATATTCCTCGGTTCATTGGGCAAAATTAGTTCCTTTACATTTTTTTTTACGACTTATATTTTCGAAGTTATTAATTTGTTAAGAAGAGCAATTTTGGTCTAATTGCAACTTTCAACAATTTATTGCTCCGAATCTATGGATTGTAGAGCAAAATTGTATGGGACCTTTTCGACTCAGAATTGACAGGACTATACAAAAAAAAATATCCGAGTTCAAAAAAACAACAGTTTCTATTGTTAATAAACAATTGCGATTAATAACTAAACGACCGGGTTTTCCGCAAAACACCTTGTATATTCGTGTTCAGGAGGTCAAAACCTATCATCTGCATCAAGAATATTTCGCGGACCTCGAATGGCACACAGAACCCCCTCTGGCGTCTGGACTAGCACTTCGAGCTAGCCAGCGAGACTGAGTTTGTGTGGAAAAGCGAGCGAGCAGCGATTTATTGTAATTACAACATACGAGGATTGTAAGAGGCGAGCTGATTGTAAGAGTGAGTACGCTTGTGTGATCCATTATTTTATAACCCCGTATATCGTCCCCTGAGGCCGCCGTCCGTGATTATTTGCACGGCATTCTGAAAACAACCACGTGTAACGGCCATACAGCAACAGGTGAATGGTGGTGATTGTTTTGCGTGCGGTATTCTTTCCCATAAATTTGTATCTCTGGAGTATTGATAATTACCCCGAATATATTCAATAATCATTAGTTCAGTGCCGAGGTAATATCGTAAGAAGCCAGTGTGTTCGGGAACCCATTCTCTGAGTAAGTCTCTATTTCGTTTGAATTTGTCAGAGCTAGCCCACGGCATAGTGAATTCTTTTGAAAGATTTAAGAGTCCAGTCTTCCACTGGACCGGTAACGAAGCTACACGTTAAGTAGCTGGCGCCCAAATATAGCCAAGATTGAATTTTCTAACATTGCTATGAAGACGGTTAACCCCTAGAGCCCACCAAAAGTGTCAGTTAGCCTTTCAGATAGTGCAGCCCCTCAATGGAATAAATCCTAGGTAGACTCATGGCTAAACTGTGCTCTGTGTTATCCCATTGAGAAAAGTACAGTCGGCATAGAGAGTGAAATCTTGATTTTGTAATTTTGACGCTGTAAATTATCCTGCGCAGTCATTAGTATTTTTATCTGTAAATCTTGACTTGCGAAAGCCCTTTTTTTATTATTCTGGACTCTGTAAATTATTCTGCGCAGTCTTTAATATTTTTATCTGCAAATCTTGACTTGCGAAAGCCTTTTTTTTATTATTCTGGACTCTGTAAATTATTCTGCGCAGTCATTAGTATTTTGGTCTGTTCGCAACCCTGAAAATTCTCTAGTATTATGACCTGGTAAATTTGACCTGCGAAACCCTTTTATCATTTTGATCCTGAAAATTCTCTAGTATCCTGACCTGTTAGATTTGACCTGCGAAACCCTTTTCTTTTATTATTTTGGACTTTGAAAATTACCATACGCAGTCTTTAGCATTCTGATCTGTTAACTTTGACCTGCGAAACCTGCTTATCGTGTCGACCCTATAATTTCTCCTACGTAGTCCTTATTATTTTGCTAGTAAATTCGAACTGCGTAGCATTTATTACTTATTCCCCTGCGTATTCCTTTTTAGTTATTTTCCTGCGTAATGTTAGTCGACCGCGTAGTCTTTATACCTCATTCACATGCGTAGTCTGCATTATTTATTCACCTGCGTAGTCTTTATGATAGTTAGTTTTCGTCATGCAATTCCACGGGAACCCCTATAATGAACTATTCTCTGTATTTAATTTTGATTGAAGGCTGTCATAGAGTATCAACTGTCACTACATTCATAATACATCAAACTTACAATACTTATATTGGCCTATGTGAATTTCTATCTTCCCCTTGCATCTTTAACCTAGCCAGGGTATGATAATTCATAATAATATAATGAATAAGAGAAGAAAAATAAAAATTATCAATTCCAAGGAAAAAATTGAAAAATAAGAAATGTGATAGAAACAAATTTTCTGTGCCAGATTCATGCTCAGTGGGTAAAGTTAAACGCCATAGTAAATTTAAGGCGAGTTTCGTTGGGTTCTAAATACAGAATGTCGGATAGATTCTATACGTCTAGGTTAGATTCTATAGATTCTACTTAGACTTATAGAATCTAGAATAGATTCTATAGATTCTACTTAGACTTATAGAATCTAGAATAGATTCTATACATAACTTAGATTATATTCTACATAGAACCCGACGAAACTCATCTAAAATTTACTATGGGGTCTAACTTTACCCACTCAACATAAATCTGGCCCAGAAAATTTATTTCTGTCACATTTCTTCTTTTTCAATTTTTTCCTTGGAGTTGATCATTTTTATTTATTTTTTTAAAATTCATTATATGATAATTAAACGAGAATATCGGAAAAGGTCTGGGATCGATTCCGTTCGATTTCTCTAGACCTTTGCTTGATTCATTTCCAGAATCTGGAAATGAATCAAGGATAGGTTCTTTTCGCTTTCTCTAGACCTTTGAAAGAATTTGGAAAAGAATTAAGGGTAAATTCTATATGATTTTCCGAAACTCCTGTAAGAATCTCAGAAAGGATCTGGCATAGATTTTCTGACATGTCGTACAGAATCTGGAATATATTCTCTGGAATCTCGTGAAAAATCTGGGAAATATTCTCTGGAATCTCGTGAAAAATCTAGGATAGATTCTTTGAAATCTCGTAAAGAACCTAGGATAGATTATACCAATTTAAAAAAAGTTTTTCCAAAGATACGCGGTAAGAAGCTACGATAGATTCTCTAGAATCTCGTACAGAACCTACGATAAATTCTCAGGAATCTCTTAAAGAGTTTAGGATAGATTCCCGCGTAGAAAAAAATAGTATATTTGAGATTCTCAGAGAGATTGTCGGCAGAATCTCGGTGAAATTGAACCAATTTAAAAAAAGCGTTTTTCTAAAGAATCTCAGTAAGAAGCTGGGATAGATTCTCTAAAATCTCGTATAGAAGGTACGATAGATTCTCTGGAATCTCTTAAAGAATCTAGTATAGATTGTATCAATTTAAAAAAACGATTTTCCAAAGAACATCGGTAAGAAGCTAGGGTAGATTCTTGAGAATCTCGGTAAGAAGCTGGGATAGATTCTCGAGAATCTCGTATAGAATCTGTGATAGATTCTCTGGAATCTCAGGAATGTCTGAGAGAAGCATGCTGCGGGAACCATCGTTGACTCTCAAAAAGATTCTCTTTGAGATTCTCACCAAGATTCTTCTGAAAATCTCTCTGAGAATCTCAAATATACTACTTTTTTCTACGCGGGAGTAAAGTAATTTGTGACTAAATCGGCATAGATCGATCCGAAAGGGAAAATATCAAATGTATGATAGCGGAGGCAGCCGAGCGTGCAAAGAAGAACGAGGAGATGACGAGGTCAGCAGTAAGCAGAATCGAGAGACTGGAAAAAAAGTTTCCAGTACCCCAAATAACTTGATGTATGGAATGACTAATGTTTTGAATGGTACAGTCTTCCCGAGATTACAGGCAGTACCCCAGAGGATTCCAAAATTCTCAGCGGACGGGAGAGATCGGCCTATGAGGTATCTGAGAAACTTGCAGGAATACTGTGAAGCAGCAGGAATCGAAGGAACGGATATTCGACACGTTTTGCGTGAATCTTTGACGGGCGAGGCTGAAAATTGGTGGAATCTGGAGAACCAAGATGAGCATGACATCGTGACTTTTTCAGTCGTGTTCGCCAGTCATTATTGGAACCAAGATCTACAGAATAAGGTACGGAGTAACCTCGAATTCGGGGTATACGATCAAAATTCCCAGAGAAGAACGAGAGCTGAATATGCCACTTTAATAATCGGAAATGCCCGAGATCTGGCTGAGAAAATGTCAGACGAAGTGATTATTAAGAAACTGACGAGACATTTTGATGAAGAAGTCAGATGCGCTGTCAGAGTACAACAGATCAAGGAAACAAGAGAATTTCTGGAGCTATTAGAAAGCATCGATATGGCGGGGCCTCTAAGCAGCCAGAGAAACTTGCCGAGGTACGAGGGAAAGAGATACCGAGGTCAGCAGCGTTACGGAGGCGCTTCGCTACGACTGTATGAGCAGGGACAGCAGCAGTTGAGTAGTGGAGACCACAGAGATGGGATGACGTTGCGAGTCGGCAGTATACCGCAACGCCAGAATAGACGCCACGACACCGATAACAGAGGTCAACGATTTGCGACGTATTGGCCCGATTATTGAGTCAATGATGACTCCCGAAATTCGGAGACAATATGAAGCAATGGGAACAAATCCGGGAAATGAATAACCGTTGGGCCCGAGATAGGAGCCGTAAGAGAGAGAGAAGAAAAATATAGGAGCGCAACGGTTGAAAAGAGACAGAGCATACGGCAAAGAGGGAACGGGAAGAAGAGAGAGAAGAAGAAGGCGAAGAAACGGAGAGAGAGAGGGCCGACAACGGGAAGTGCGAAACATCTGGCAACGGACTGTGGGGAAGTGTCACGGGAAAGCGAGGATGAGTCGCGAGGAGGAAAGCGGCAGGAAAGAGGGTCTGAGGGAGTTTTGGAGAGTATCGAGGAGGAGAATGAAGAACCAGAAGCCTCTATGCCTGCTGAGGTCGCCCGCAAAAAACTCGAGGTCCTGACAAACCCACGGGATATGCTGAATGTATGCACGATAATGGAGGACCCGAGGGAATTTCTGACGCAGGAAAAGAAAATGGAGGAGAGGAGATGGTACGAGGAAATCCACTAATTAAATAATTATCTGATCAATGATTATAATAATGCACCTCCAATCGAAGAGATCTTCCAAAGGTGTGGCGGAAAATCGGTTATATCGACGGTGGATCTGACAAGAAGTTTTTGGCAAATTCCATTGCATCCAAATTCCTGGAAATATACGGCCTTCCAACATAACGGAAAATGTTACGAATTCGCGGTGACACCATTTGGATTAAAGACGAGCACTGCGAGTTTGGTTCGAGCACTTGATGTAGTCCTGGAAGGTCTCGATTTCATGATAAATTTCGTGGACGACCTGTTGATACTATCCAAAGATTATGAAGAACACTTGCGACATCTAGAGTTGCTGTTTTAGAGGTTTAAGGAACACGGGATGACTCTAAAATTCAAAAAGTCACACTTTTTTAGGAAAGAAGTGAAGTTTCTCGGTTACATTCTTTCGACAGATGGATTGAAATCAGATCCTAAAAAGATACAAGCGATTCAAGAATATACACCACCTAGGAATTTGAAAGAACTCAGAGGATTCTAAGGTTGGTGAATTTTTATACAAAATGTACCAACAAGTATGCCCAAGAAACTGCACCGTTACTTAAGCTTCTGAGGAAAGGAGTCCGGTGGGAATGGTCGAAAATCATGCAGGAAAGCTTCGAGCGCGTTAAGGCATTATTTTGTGAAGTAGTAATATTGAGATACCCCGATATACGGAAACCATACACTCTGACGACAGATGCTAGTGGATTTGGCTTAGGGGCAATTTTATCGCAAAAAGACGATAATGGGGAAAACGAAGTGGTCATATTCGCTAGCAGAACCCTGAAGGGAGCGGAACATGGATACACAACAACAGAGAAAGAATTATTGGCGATTGTTTGGGCACTAGGGAAGTTCCGGACTTATCTGAAAGGTGCCGTAATCGAGATAATGACCGATCATAAGGCACTCATCTTCCTGAAGACCTGCCGATTCACGACGAAAAGGTTAACGCGATGGGTCTTATCAATCCAGGATTACGATCTCGATGTTGGACACGTTAAAGGGAAGAAAAACGCGGCTGCAGATGCTTTGAGCCATCTAAAACTGGATGTGTACGATGAGGCAAAAGGAAAGATCATTATTGCTGCGATTCTGGCTCAGAAACCCTCAAAGGAATTGGTAAAAGAAATGAGAAATATCGGCGTGCGTCAACGCGAATAAGATAAATTGAGGGAAATCATAGAGTTCCTGGAGAAAGAGAAAGTAACAGGGCAAAAGAAGTACCGGATTATGAACGGGATTCTGCAAAAACACACGAAGACCAATAGGTGGAAAGTGGTTTTGTTTAAGAAGATCGCGTCAACTAATTAAGGAGTGTCACGAGATCTATGGTCATCTAGGGTCAAACAAATGATGTCGGATGTTGGACGAAGATTTCTCATACCCGCATTTAGCACATCGCGTAAGAATGCAGATAGCATGTTATGACAATTGCCAGAGAAACAAGGTCTCCGTGCAAACAAATCATGCTGCCATGCAGAATATAGTTCTCGAAGGTCCGGGAGACTTCGTCTCGATAGATTTTTACGGACCCTTACCAGCATCAGTAGGTGGCGAGAAACACATCCTAGTGACGATAGACGCTTTCAGCAAATACGTAGTGCTCTACGCAATGAAGAAAGCGAATACAGCGATCGTAATCAAAAGAATGTTCGGAGATTACATTTCGCGATATGGAAAACCAAAACGACTATAATTTGATAATGGGACTCAGTTTACGGCGAAAAATTGCCTCAAGAAACTAGAGGAGGAAAATATAAAAGCAGTATTCTCATCAATAAGACATCCTCAAGGCAATATTGTGGGAAGAGTGAATCGAGAATTAGGAAGACTTTTCCGCGCATTCCTGGAGGGCCACCACTCAGGTTGGTTCAAATGGGTGCCAATAATACAGGATTGTATTAACGAATCACACCACGAGACAACGGAGTTTCCACCAATGGGGCTGCAGAGTGGAAAGAAACCAATCCGAGCATGGAATAAATGGCTCGGAATACAAGCTAGTGAAGAGGAACAACCATTAACTCATGAGGCAAAACTGCAGTTGGTAAAGGAACGAATAAAGAAAAAGGGCCTGCAGAGAGCAGAAAAGTTCAACGCAAGTCACAGATTAACTAGCTTTGAGGAAGGCGAGATGGTTTTGGTTAAGGCCCTAAATGTATCCGATCCCACAAAACAAATCACCTCGAAGTTTCTGCCTCTAAGAGAAGGGCCATATAGAATCCAAAAATGCGTTGGTCTGGCCACGGAAAGAGGCCACTTAGAAGAGGTTGCTAGTAAAAAAAATACGTTGAAAGTTTCATGCTAGCCTACTGACAAGATATAAAGTAGCGACGGAAACTGAGGTGGAACAGAAAAGACCAATGGAAGTCCAGGCGAGAGATGATACAAGAGAAAGCAAGCTAGAGAAGAAAATGACCGTTAATGACCAGGAGGTCGGTCAGAAACGGGTAAAATGCGAATAACTAGTGAAATAACAGTTCTTCGGGAAAACCCATAAAGGAAAAAGGGGAAGGGAACAATAAACAACAAAAAAACATGGCTTAGAAAAATATTTATTTAACAAGGTCTCAGAAATTGTTATAAATAAAAAGGAAAACAATATAAATTTTTTAAAAAAATTATCATATAATCTTACAATAAAAGGATAGCCTAGGCTAGAGATTAAGGAATAATTTGGTTAAGGGTTTAGTAGATAAGAGCATAAAAGATAAAAACGATTTAAATTTTCCCGCGAAACGCGCTAGTGAAAGAAGTGGCGCTCCACAGCAACAAAAGTCACTGCATCGATCGCGATCGAAAGTATAGGCCAGAGGGCAGTTGCGGCGCGCACGAAGGTTTGAATCGGAGGTCTTCATCCTACGAAAGAGCTTGTAAACCTTCGAGGATATGGAGCGATCTGCAGTCATAAAGATGTTCGGGAGCGAGGCGGAGAACCCCACAAGAAAAGAATTCTATCGGCGAAACGTAGAAGATATCTCGGCAACAACCTTGAAGAGCCGTTCGTCCTAAACGACCAATAATAGTAAAAATTAATAAAACAAACAATAATAGTAAAAATTAGTTTCTAATACAAGAAAGAAAAATAAGAAACGATATTAAGATGTAAATAATATAAAAATAACAGAGAAATAAGGATACTCACCAAAAAGAATATTCAGGACGAGTTCCAAGGAAATTCCCTAAAAGGATCTCAGCACGTGCACGAGTTTTGCATTTCCGGTTGAGGAAAGATACAGCAGTTAGCAAAAGTAGAGCAGAGAGATATGTACGCGACACACGCCTTCAAAAATTTGCCTGTCGGTCGCCTGGCAGGCGACTATGAAAATGTGCGAGTTATCCAGTGCATGAATCCGCAACGGATTTACGTTCGCCTGGACGACCCTGAGAAGGTGGTTGAGAGATTGTTGGAGCGATTATCCAGGACGTCACCGACCGTAGCCATGGAGGAGCGGCAAATTCAGCAAGGGAGATCAGTTCTCGTCGAGACCACCGAAGGCTGGAAACGGGCCGTCATCCTGGCATACGAGTCGGTAGATCGGGTTATTGTCTGGTTGGGCGATGACGCCGCCCAGATGACGGTCAACGTAAATATAATGGCCTACATCAACGAGGAATCTTCCCAGTTCCGTCTCTAGGCGATTGCCGTCGGTTTGAATCGAGTTCGGCCGGTGACGGATGATTGGACAGAACGTCAAATACGTATGGTGAGGACACTGATCCCTGGCGTCTGGAATATGACCGTATCTCCCCACAATACTCAAGCGGATGCTAGGTGGGTCGAGAGCTATATGAACCTAGCACCCGATATGAAGGAATCTTATTTTTTTTAGCCATCTTATAGATTTTCGTACGTAGTTGATTATAGTAACAATTATTTCATTTGTAGTTAAGCTAAAAAAAAGTTGCACCTTGTCAAAAAAATGACCATCCGCCGAATTTAAGGAAAATAAAATTTGGCATGACACGCCGGTAGGGAATCATTTGTAGTTGATTGTAGTATAAAAATTTCCGTTTGTAGTCGAAAAGAAAAAAAAGTTATAATGAAATTGAATTTTCTTTTTTTATTTTTTAAAATTTTTTTACGAAGACTACAATAAACAGACGCTACAACAAACTATAAACGCGCTTATATCCCACCCTTGCAATATATCGACGCTACGTTAGTATTCAACAAACTATAAACAAAAGGGTCGCTACTACAAACTGCAAACGGTTGAATAGTCAATGATTGCTGTATATCAATTCCACGGGAGACGTCGACGAACTACAAATGAAACAAACAACTTCAAACGATTTTGGAGACAATACTAGCAATATATCAGAAACTAACACAGCGTCGATATATTGCAAGCTTTGGCTGCGAAATCTTTTGTAGATCGAAAATGCGGGTGGAAGATCCATAATTCTTTGTAGTTTGTGGTAGCTTCGATTCGTTGGTAGTTCGTCACAAATGGGTGTGGAAGATCCATAATTCTTTGTGGTAGCTTCGATTCGTTGGTAGTTCGTCACAAATGGGTGTGGAAGACCCAGAATTGTTTGTAGTTGTTTCTAGTTGTTTCGTTTCGTTTGTAGTTTATCGTGAACAAGTGGGAAGGGTCCAGAATCGTTTGTATTTGCTTCGTTTCGTTTGTAGTTCGTCGTGAACAGGTGGGAAGGGTCCAGAATCGTTTGTAGTTGTTTGTAGTAGCTTCGTTTCGTTGATAGTTTGTCGTGAACAGGTGGGAAGGGTTTACAATCGTTTGTAATTGTTTGTAGTAGCTTGGTTGCGTTTGTAGTTTGTTGTGAACAGGTGGGAAGGGTCCAGAATCGTTTGTAGTTGTTTGTGGTAGCTTCGTTTCGTTTGTAGTTTGTCGTGAACAGGTGGGAAGGGTTCAGAATGGTTTGTAGTTGTTTGTAGTTGCTTCGTTTCGTTTGTAGTTTGTCGTAATCAGGTGGGAATGGTCCAGAATCGTTTGTAGTTGTTTGTATTTGTTTTGTTTCGTTTGTAGTTTGTCGTGAACAGGTGGGAAGGGTCCAGAATCGTGTGTAGTTGCTTCGTTTCGTTTGTAGTTCGTCGTGAACAGGTGAGAAGGGTCCAGAATCGTTTGTAGTTGATTGTAGTAGCTTCGATTCGTTTGTAGTTTGTGGTGATCAAGTAGGAAGAGTCCAGAATCGTTTGTAGTTTGTAGTTTGTCGTGAACAGGTGGGAAGGGTCCAGAATCGTTTGTAGTTGCTTCGTTTCGTTTGTAGTTCGTCGTGAGCAGGTGGGAAGGGTCCAGAATCGTTTGTAGTTGTTTGTAGTTGCTTTGTTTCGTTCGTCGTGAACAGGTGGGAAGGGTCCAGAATCTTTTGTAGTAGCTTCGTTTCGTTTGTAGTTTGTTGTGATCAAGTGGGAAGGGTCCAGAATCGTTTGTAGTTGTTTGTAATCGCTTCGTTTCGTTTGTAGTTTGTCGTGAACAGGTGGGAAGGGTCCAGAATCTTTTGTAGTTGTTTGTAGTAGCTTCGTTTCGTTCGTAGTTTGCCGTGAACAGGTGGGAAGGGTTGAGAATCGTTTGTAGTTGCTTCGTTTCGTTTAGAGTTCGTCGTGAACCGGTGGGAAGGGTCCAGAATCGTTTGTAGTTGTTTATAGTAGCTTCGTTTCGTTTGCAGTTTGTCGTGAACAGGTGGGAAGGGTTGAAAATCGTTTGAAATTATTTGTAGTAGCTTCGTTTCGTTTGTAGTTTGTTGTGAATAGGTGGGAAGGGTCCAGAATCGTTTGTAGTTGTTTGTAGTTCGTCGTGATCAGGGGGGAAGGGTCCAGAATCGTTTGTAGTTGTTTGTGGTTGCTTCGTTTCGTTTGTAGTTTGTCGTGATCAGGTGGGAAGGGTCCAGAATCTTTTGTAGTTGTTTGTAGTAGCTTCGTTTCGTTTGTAGTTATTTGTAGTACAAACAACTACAAACAACTACAAACGATTCTAAACCCTTCCCACTTGGTCACGACAAACTACAAACGAAACGAATCTACTACAAACAACTACAAACGATTGTGGACCCTTCCCACCTGTACACGACAAACTACAAACGAAACGGAGTAATTACAAACAACTACAAACGATTCTGGACCCTTCCCACTTGATAACGACAAACTACAAACGAAACGAAGCTACTACAAACAACTACAAACGATTCTGAACCCTTCCCACCTATTCACGACGAACTACAACCGAAATGAAGCAACTACAAACGATTCTGGACCCTTCCCACCTGTTCACGACAAACTACAAACGAAACGAAACAACTACAAACGATTCTGGACCCTTCTCACCTGATCACGATAAACTACAAACGAAACGAAGCAACTACAAACGATTCTGGACCCTTCACACCTGTTAACGACGAACTGCAAACGAAACGAAGCAACTACAAACGAAACGAAGCAACTACAAACGATTCTGGACCCTTCCCACCTGTTCACGACAAACTACAAACGAAACAAAATAACTACAAACAACTCCAAACGATTCTGGACCCTTCCCACCTGTTCACGACGAACTACAAACGAAACGAAGCAACTACAAACGATTCTGGACCATTCCCACCTGTTCACGATAAACTACAAACGAAACGAAGCAACTACAAACAACTACAAACGATTTTTAACCCTTCCCACCTGATCACGACAAACTACAAACGAAATGAAACTACTACAAACAAGTCCAAACGATTCTGGACCCTTCCCACTTGATTACCATAATCTACAAACGAAACGAAGCTACTACAAATAACTACAAAAGATTCTGGACCCTTTTCACCTGTTCACGACGAACTACAAATGAAACGAAGCTACTGCAAACAACTACAAAAGATTCTGGACGCTTCCCACCTGTTCACGATAAACTACAAACGAAACGAAACAACTACAAACAATCCTGGATCTTCCACACTCATTTGGGACGAACTACCAACGAAACGAATCTACCACAAACTACAAAGAGTTATGGATCTTCCACACCCATTGTCGACCTACAAAAGATTTCGCAGCCAAGCTCGCAATATATCGACGCTGTGTTAGTTTCTGATATATTGCTTGTATTGTCTCCAAAATCGTTTGAAGCTGTTTCTTTCATTTGTAGTTCGTCGACGTCTCCCGTGGAATTGATATACAGCAATCATTGACTATTCAGCCGTTTGTAGTAGTGACTCTTTTGTTTATAGTTTGTTGAATACTAACATGGCATGGAAATATTGCAAGGGTGGGATCTAAACACGTTTATAGTTTGTTGTAGCGTCTGTTTGTTTACCATCATCGCCCTAAATTGTGGAATTAGGAGGGCAAATCCGTCCACATTAGACTGGGGAACAGATGGCGGTTTTTTTTAGACAAACATCTTTGGGAGGACGAGGTGTCCGACGACGATGGCTACCATTCTGCGACCGAGCTCGAAATGCTGGTGAAGCCCCCCGTACCGGTACCACAGGTTCCTGAGAATCCCGCATACTCCGTCGATTGGAGCTCGTCAATCCCCGAGAAGGACCTTCTGCGGGGAGATGATTTTTGGTGGTCCAAGGAGGATGAGGAGGCATTCAGAGACAACACCATGCAGGAGCTTGAGAAGATGGAGGTCGATTGAAGAGACGAAGAACGAAAACATGAAAACAACAAAATAAAATTCTTATTTATTAAAAGTAAAACAATTCAAAGTCAAAGAAAAATACAGAATTAGAAAGGAATAAAAGAAAACCAAAACAAACAGATAACATATATATTAAAAAAGCAGAGGCTAGGGCTCTTCAGATCGAGAAAATCGAGGCGAGGGGAGAGTGCAACCTAATGGGCCACCTGAAGCAGAAAAACAGAAAAATCTTAGCGAGAATCATTGTGTCATATATAGATATATTCCCCAAAGATTGGGGGACAATGCAACATAGGATAGCAGGGAGACACCGAAATGGCGTAGGTGGCGCCATCTCGCGGTGATCGAGAGGTACTTGTTACCCAAAATCTATAGTTCGATATCGAAGTATAGGGTAAGCGAGCACTCTACAAGGCCACATAAAAACGTGATGGGCTAAAGGAAAAGTGGGCTACAGGACCATAAATGTGGGAAATAAGGATCGAGGCCCGCGCACAAAAAAACAGTCCCGGATGGAGTCCCGGCGGGAATACGGCCGGGACACCATCCGGGATCCCAAAAGCCCTCCCGGACTTCCGGCCGGACTCCTTCCGGGACTCCATCTCTAGAATCTCGGCGGGACTCGTTCGATCCGGCCCGGACTCCCGCCCCGATTCCCGCCGGGACTCCATCCGGAATCCCACAAGCCCTCCCGGACTACCCGCCCGGACTCCTTCCGGGACTCCACCTCTAGAATCTCGGCTGGATTAGATTGTTCCGGCCCGGACTCCCTCCCGGATTCGCGCTGGAACTCCATCCGGGATCCTAAAAGCCCTCCCGAACTACCCGCCCGGACTCCATCTGGGACTCCATCTCTAGAATCTCGGCGGGACTCAATCAATCCGGCCCGGGCACCCGCCTGTACTCCATCGTTAGAATCTCGGCAGGACTCGGTACTTACTGGACTTCAGCCGGAACCCGAATTCACCGTAGTTCAAGAAACTCGACAGGACTCAAGGACAGAACCGACCTCAGCGGAGAGGGCGACGATCAACTGGAGACGGTCGCGGGCTACGAGCTTTCGCTTAGATCGACGTGAGCCATCAACGCAGGCTCACCGTGATCATCATTCAAAAGCGCATCAACACTCGAATGAAGGTTTTCATGCATACCAATTTTTTTTCTTCAGATTTCAGCTTATGAATTTTTTTTTCCTAGCTTAACTATCTAAAAATATATATTTTGACGTAACAAAACATAAGAGGAAAATATGATATCCCAAGAGCAGTGATGCCAGATAGCGCGAGCGAAAAATCCCGTCTATCGCCAACACGTGGCCCCCGCGACGTCAGACAACTTGCTGCGTCAGTGCATTACGCGATACATAAAAAATTCTTTTGAAAAATAAGTAATCATGAAAATGCACAACTTATACACAAACAATTGAAAATAATACTGAATTTGGTTTTCAAAATATTATACAAGTTGAACATGAATTATTATATTCTTCAGCCGTTTGCGAATGAATGGCGCATTGCGATTTACTTTAGAAAATTGTATGTGACCAGTATGACGTCGCGATACAATTTGAAAATGAAAATTTGTAATGCGCCATTCATTCCCCTGGTCCCACCCCGTAGAGGTCGTTGCGTGAGAACCCGCCCATGGGGCCGTTTCTGTGTTCGTATATCAAAACAACTACGAACACGGAAAAGATCCCATTCCCGCCCATCAGCAGTTACTTCTGGAGAATAAAAGAGCAACAGTCAAAATATAAACTGAACAACTGAAACAAGGCATGAGTTGTGACGTTACAGCGTATTTTGCGAGTCTGAACACGAGCGGAGGAGCGTTGCGCGACGGTGGAGTTTTTCCTTCCGAATGGCATCACTGTTTAAGAAGTGCCTCATTCAATATTATGCGGAATTGATTGAAGTATCTCTTGTATTTTTTTGCCTGTGTCGTTTGTCGAAGAGACGACAAAATATGGGGTTTTACATGGTGTAAGATGAGAAGATTAAAGAAACCTGTATATATGGAGACACACATATACACATTGGATCTGGGCCTGACCCTCGACCTCTCGGGTTTCGTCTACAATTTCTTGTGTTATTGTACTACCGCTAAAAACAGTGTGAAATTTATTTCAAATCTGAATTAGCTACATTTTTTCAAATTGAAAATATTTTTAGCCCAAATTTAAGCAAATGCAAAAATTCTCAAACATCTCGTATCAAATATAAAGGTTTTCGATATCAGAGTCAGAATTGGCCGAGACTTGATTCTATTTTTTTCAGTTTGTTTCGCCCCCAAATTCAGAGGCTGGTATCTCCGAAGCTATAAGAGCTACACGAATGAAACTTTGGGGTCATAACATCCCCGGACGATTGTCCGTAATATAAGGCCACTTTTAACCCAGTGGGACGCTTAGTGATGTTGCGCCCAAATTTTCAGTGGAATTCTATTTTTTAAATATTCGAAAATAATTCCAATGATAATTATTTACGTATATTAAAATCAAACAATCGAACGATTCTAAACGAACTCGCCTGCTGACTCAGGTCTGTCAGTATCGAAGGATTGCGAGCAATAAATGCATACGCACCGATTTTGGATGAATGGCTGGAAATCACGGTAATTCACGTCAGTCTTACCGGAATATTCGAAGCGAACGGTTGAACTCGAGTTAGAGACTCGAACAATTATAGGAACCCTTGTAATTTCAAGCAATAATTTGTGATAACAAATATTTTAATTCAATAAATATATTTTTAATTGGCAATCGCGTGGATTCTAATCCCTTAATCGGTAAAGATACCTTTATATTAAAATTCTCTTTCCACGACGAATTGATCACTCGTCGCCTTTCGGGCACAACTAGTTTTTCTAAAAAATAAAAAGAAAAAAGAAAAAAAGATAATATGTTTATAATATGAAATGACATTCAAACCTATGAAAACTGAAAAATAATTCACTATAACTATGCCGTCGGTAGAACAGAAGTATTTTTTTTTCGGTTCAGCCACTTTTTTTTCAGACATCTCAGATCTGCCGCATAATTGGTCATATCAAAGTACCTCTATTCTTTATTCTTACGGGGAAGCCAACCATAATAATAAAAAATAATTTAAAAAAAAAACAGAACTTTCAGGAAATCTAGAAATTAACGGGGAAGCAACGTGACAATTTCAATTGTCAGCATTTTATAGTTGTGACACCCAATAGTTGTTTCTCCCAACCAATTTTGTCGCTGGAGCGTATTTAACCATGACACTTGGTTAGGGCAACCAATTATATCTTTGCGTGTAGTCCTTCTCTGATTGCTGCAATTTTTGAGAAAATGTATGCGAAAATGTAGATTTCGTAGCTTTTTCAATTTTTCAAAAAAAGGGAGTGGTTGCTGTAATTTCAATAGAAATGAGTCTATTATGCTAAATACTTCCGTCTAAAGATCACGTGCACTTGATGTTGTTTGGTATTGTACTTGGCTCAAATCGCCAATGTGGATCAGATTATATGGAATTTTGATTTTAAAAAAATGCTCATTTACTTTTTTTTAATATTACGTCTGATATCAATCGCGAATTAAGTATGTTAAAAAAAATTTCAGGTATGATAAATATATAAATTACCAGTCGTCCTCGAGACGTTGACGAGTCAACATCGAATTCATGGTGCTCGTGTCAATAGCCTTTCGCAAGCGACATATACAGTATATTCACTTCACGACTATCGAGCCGAAAAATACAACCGGTGTTTGTGATTAATGAGTGAAAATAGCAATACTCCGAGAATGGACGAAGACGGTGGTGATGATGATGGTGCATTTGTGATACCAAAAAAGCGGAAAAGAGGCAGACCGAGAAAGGACAATTCTAGTGCCATGGAATCAGAATCGGAAGCCGAATCTTTCTCCCAAACCTCAAGAGTCTCCACGCGATCCACCGCCACCAATTCTCAGAATAAAACAGTCAACACTGTAAGCGCCGCAAAGAAAACGTCAAACTTTTCCAAGCGATTCAAGGAAATCATCCACAAAAAGTATAACATATTATTCTACTTCAAATCCAACATCAAAAGTCGAATTGAGATTTCCCAGCACTGGAACTCAGTATTCAATCACAACAAAGACATTATCATACAAACGTCGCAAGGATTCCTTGTCAAAACCAACACCAACAAAGCAGCTGTAATCAACGGTCGTAATGAGCTTCAAAACAAAGGATTTATCTCTGAATTCAAAGAGACTAATCAAAGTACAAGACCACCTAACCCAGTCTCACCAGCGACGTTCTCTGTTGTTATTGCTACGATAGAGCGTGAAATAGACGATGCCACAATGAGCCAACACCTGATCGAGGAAATAATCGATCACAGATATTGCAAACGAATTATCGCAAAGGCCACAGGCATACCAAGGAGTTTCATCAGGATTATCACAGGCTGTGAGAAATCATTCCACAAACTTATGAATGAAGGGTCTTCTTTCTGAGCAAGCACTACCCAGTGTATCCCAGCGCACCGCCCCCCCCCCCCCCCATCTCCATCGCCATGTGGCAAATGTGCCCAATTCACACGCACCACTTCCAACTGCCCAAATAAACTCACGTGTCAGAAGTGTCAGGGAGAACATTCAACATCCTCGTGCAACAGCAATCTGAAGGTCAAGTGTGCCTCTTGCAATTCCACAGAACATGCTGCATGGTCTTTCAAATGCCCGAGCAGACTAACCAGAGCTATCTCTGGGATACCCAACTCGCAAATTAAGTCTATCAACAAAAAATCAGCAGAAATCGACAAGAAACTCACCAGAAACAACTCAATACACACACCAGTTACTAAGCACGACTTCATCATCGATACGTATGTCAATAAAATCAACAATCCATCAAATAGTAACAGAGAAGAACTTATCCAAAAACTGAAAAAAGATTTATTGACGCATACAGGATTGATACAGCAGCAGTGTTCTCAGGTAATAAGATGTATATTCTAATGTTCAACCTCGACAACCCTGATGAGCCCTCACCCACAGAACCCATCACAGGCAACAGTAGCGTCGTAATCAATGGCGGGAATTAATATACTATACGCCAACATTAATAGTTACACACACAAAAAAAAACCTCATAAATAATTTCGTGGAAAAAATAGAATTAATTGCAATCTATTTGTTGAGGCTAAAATTACAAAAAAATCGAATACAAGCTACAGGAACTGGTTTACATTAACTAAAGAAGGAGAACAGATAGCTAACAACGTAAGAGGCGGCGCACTGATACAAGCACATCCTTCTCTGAAAGTGACAAAAAATAACGCCCCAACCATCACAAACAACCTAAATGAAATACTACACATCACCATACCACTGAGCGACGAGCCTCTTCACGTATTTCATATATCAAGTCACACCTCTGCAAATATCGAGAACTCGCTATTCATCAAAGCATCACTCTATTAATATTCAATAGTCATCGGCGACTTCAACCCAAATCGATATAAAAAACAACAAATTAAAGATTTTTTATCCTCGGGACAATTTACGCAGATAAAAACCGATCCAACATTTATCATGCCTCTAAATGCAGATATAACTCCAGATCTCATCTTCTGCACGAAAAACATCACAAACAGAATTGAAAATGTGAAACTATCAACCGATTTATGGCCATCTTACTCACAATAAGCAGAGACCCGAACATAATCAATCAAGAACCCCCACCAACACACTACAACTTCAAGAAATCGCATATGGAAAAAATTAACGAGGAAATTGAAGCATACATCGCAGGTCTTCCAGTATCCAACGACCAAGAAATCACAGAATTCAACGCCAAACTCTCGGAAACTATCATCAAATACACCCCCATCTCTAAACACTCATTCTTCAACCACTCATTACCTCCATTTATCAGACATTTAATTAAGAGAAAACGGAAAAAATATAGACATTACCAAGCAAATAAAGAGCATATCGAACCAGAAGTAAGCGTGACTACGAAGGCAGAAATTAATAAACTAAACAAATCGATTCACAACTTGATACACGAGTTCAACACCCATACGTGGCTGGAAGCATGCAGGAAAATAAATCATAATGGAATTAAAGACTACTGGACTACGATCAAAAGACTAACTAGACACAAACCAAACACAACAATACCAGAAATCATCGTGAATGACTCCACTTTAACTGCAGACGAAGACAAAGCTAACGCTTTTTCAGAATACTTTAAGAGAGCATACGAAACAACAAATCACGCTCTATTTGACCCAACAACATTTCTTAATGTAAATGAATGGTATGACGAATTTACAACAAATAATAATATAGCTAATTTTAACCCTGCACCTATCACATACAACGAATATAGAAAGGATATGGAAAAAGGACAGAATACCGCACCGGGACATGACAACATAAGACGAATCATACTACGTCAGCTGTCAAACACAATGCATGAGCACATAATAAAAATCTTTAACTACTGCCTAAAAAATAGTCACTTCCCTTCGGTCTGAAAACAGGGGATTATCACTTGTAATACCACAAGAGCTTTGAAATTATCGGATATTTCCTGACAGGTTCGTTGCAAACAAATGAACGAGTCAAGTTTTCCAGGTTAAAAAATCACGAGCGCGTAGCGCGAGTGATTTTTCTGGAAAACTTGACGAGTTTATTTGTTTGCAGGGAACCTGGAGGGAAATATCAGATTAATTTCGAAGCTCGAGTGGTATTCGGGGGATTATTTTTTCTATTCAAATTGCGACAAATGGAATTGCACCATGAGACAAAAATTATCATTCTGACAAGGAAATTTCATAATCAGAACAAAAACCTATGTTGCATCCAACACATATTTTCTCTCTGCACAAAATGCAGTGAATTGCGCCCAAATCGATTTTTTACTCTTTTCTGTATTTGCCGGGACATTTTGTTTTATTTTTTTAGCGATGTTCTGAAGCGATTCATCACCAAATCGCTTTTTTGACTCACTCATATTGACGACCGTTAATAGTACCTTGACGTTTTAAAGATTCGCAGAGGTTACAAGTGTCAAAAAAATTATTGTTTATCGCTTAGCAACCGAGCCGGGAAATTTTCGAAAAATTATGGATATAATTTTACCCTAGCTGTACCACGTGATGTTGAATACCGCGCTCTGATTGGTCGAAATTGGAGTTGAAAAAATAATCACGGTTATACCCAAACCCAAAAAAGACAGACATTGTATCGACAGTTACAGACCAATAACGCTTCTGCCATCCATAGGAAAGCTTTTTGAAAAAATAATTAAACTAAGACTGGAACATGAAACGAACAACAGCATACCCTAATATCAATTCGGCTTCAGACCGGGAAAATCAACCCTTCAACCTCTCTCAATATTAGTCTCCAATGCACAAAATGCCAGACTCGACAAACTGCAGACAAACGCACTTTTTCTCGACGTACAAAAAGCTTTTGACAGTGTGTGGCACCGAGGACTACTGTACAAACTGAACAAAATTGACGTACCAGTATACCTCATTCAAATCATACAAGACTTTCTCACGAACAGACGATTATGCATAAAGATAAACTCCAAAATGTTACAGCAATTCAACCCAGAACAGGGAGTATCGCAAGGTTCACCTCTTTCCCCTCTCCTATTTAATATTTTCTGCTACGACATACTAACAGACAGAGCAGTGACAAACGACAAATACATAGTACAATTTGCGGACGATACGGCTTTAATTGCTCACGGAAAAGACAGAAAAACAACAAACGAAAACTTACAACAACTGGCGGACGACACACAAATATGGTTTAACCAATGGAGACTAATAATAAATCCAACAAAATCGGTTTACATGCAATTTTACAACAAACAGCATAATCCAGAAGAAAGAATTACAGTACAAAACTCCGCTCTTTCCCCGAATTCAAACACCAGATATCTCGGAGTAATTCTCGACAGTAATCTCACGTTGAAAGAGCATGCAAACACGATTAAAAAGAATATAATCTCTAGAGGAATGAATGTTAGGAGACTGACGTACAAAAATCTAGGACTAAACATTCATAACATCACAAAAATATATAAATCAATTTGCAGACCATTATTAGAATACGCTCACCCTCTCTTTGTTAACACCAGACCAAGCACTGTTAAAATACTACAGACAGCTGAAACAACGACCTTACGTAAAATGACAAAACTGCGACACCCGGATAATCCTCTTTTCAACCCCTCGAACAATAGACTTTACGAACTAACCGGCATTGAACCCATCAACACAAGACTGACTACACTGACTGCCAAATTCGCGTACACCAAATTAGACGCAATGATTGACCTCTGCCACAAACGCACCACAAGACATAATCAATATAAACATCCTAAGCAAACAGTCATAAACGACCTACTAAGAATAATTAACGAAGACAACTAAACAAACTAAATAAAACTCTAAAACCACTCTTTCTCTGACTCTTTTAGCTACGTTCTAGGTGTTTTGGATGCTTTTCTCGTTTTTCTTAATTATTATTATTTTTTACTTCTGTGCACTCTTTAGCGTACTCACGTTCACAAAAAATATTTTTCTCACTCTTCCCCATCAACACAATCATAAATAAAAAATTTTTAAAAAAATGTTACCACCTCATCACCGTACCGCTTATGTTTGTATTCTTTAATAAAAAATATAAAACTGCTCTGGCTGAAGGCCCTCGGGCGATGGCCTGCCATTGTTGATAACTATGGCAAAAATCGACAAATAAATAAATATATAAATTACTGACGAATGGTTAAAAACATTGATCCTATGAAATTTTGAGTTATTAAAAAAATTAACTTTGCCGCATTAAATTTAGCAAAAGTTAAGTAAGATATCAAACCCAATTTCAGTATGTAAACAAGATAAGACTAAACCATGTTTATCTATTTATTCAAAATAAGTATGCAAAAGATGTAAAACCTTATTTGATTATAAAAAATTGTAAGTAATGCAATTTAAAAAAAATTAAAAAGCAATGTCGAGCTCTTTTTAGAGTCAGGGCAATAACAAAAAAAATCGTAGACAAAATCTGAGAGGTCGAGCGTCAGACCTAGGTCGAAATCCGGTGAAATACACCACAATTACAAATATATTATCAACCTAGTTCACTGTTAAAAAAATTTGCTAGAAAATTACAGTACCGGACTGGAAGTTTTTATTCACAACCCGTACCATAAATTTCTTGTCCATCTGTATTAGATATTTAAAGTAACAATACTGAAAAAGATTTGATAAATTTTGTAAATTTGTTATTACAAAATACTAGGAATTTACATTTTATAATTTTTTTTATCACATTTCGATCGGGAACTTCGTGCTATAACCGGCTTCTCTTTTTATTAGGAGGGGGAAGGGGTTAGTGAAAAATATGGAATAAACAAGAAAATAATTATAAGAAAAATAACAAAGGTCTATTTAATAACAAAAATCTCAATAACAACCGAAAGAAAAAAACTCGACAAAATACGCTAAATAAACTAAATATAATCACTCGAATTAAATAAATATCAGGACAAGGGGGAAGGGAGGGATTTTCGCTAAGGGAGGGAGGGGGGGGGGTGAAACTAGAAATAATCGAATCTACGGAAAAAAATAGAAATAATTGAATTTACGGGGAAAAATGGAAATAATTGAATTTACGGGGAAAAATAGAAATAAATGAATTTAAGGGGAAAAATTGAAATAATTGAATTTACGGGGAGAATGTGCGCCAGCTACGTATCGTGTAGCAATGTTACTTTACCGATTACGTTTCACGGTCGTTTAGCAATCCCAAACAAAAGAAAATAGAACTCAAAAATAATAATACACGGGCATGGCTAGCTGGGAGAAGAGACGGGTCTCAAGGACGTGAATTCCCGAACTCGACGGCTACTTAAATATTACCTCGGTGTGGCTGAAGGGGGGGGGTGGGGGGAATATTCACTAACAGGGCAAAAATAACGGGAAAATAATAATGGAAAATAATAATGGTCAAAACTAATAATGGGAAAATAATAATGGGCAAAACTAATAAGGGGAAAATAATAATGGGCAAAACTGATAATGGGAGGATAATACTGGCGAAAATAATAATGGGAGAATAATAATGGGGAAAAAAATAACGGACTAAAAAAATATCACCGAGGTGTTCGCGATCACCACCACACTACCTCGCACGCAGAAAACACTCGAAATAAACACTAATTAACTCTCGCGAAAAAAGGCCGGTCTTCACGTGGTGGCAGCCGGTTTACTCGATACAAAAACAATACTCGAAACTCGAAAAATACGGAGCAAAAGGTGAAAAAAGGGACTCAAAATATCACGCAAATTACTCACTCAATTATCACTCAAACACACACACCAAAATAGCACCGGGGACAGATCCCGCCGGTCACTTCTCGAATTATACTCTAGTTAAACGGGTAACGGCGATGACGGCAGCCGGTTTACTCGATACAAAAACAATACTCGAAACTCGAAAAATACGGAGCAAAAGGGGAAAAAAGGGACTCAAAATATCACGCAAATTACTCACTCAATTATCACTCAAACACACACACCAAAATAGCACCGGGCACAGATCCCGTCGGTCACTTCTCGAAATATACTCTAGTTAAACGGGTAACGGCGATGACGGCCAGGCTCGAAGTGACGAAAATGTCCTTCGTCTTCTTCCTCGATGTTTTCGGAGACTCTCGGCGATCCTCGGACGTTGTCGGCTCGAGCGCACTACGGCGCATCGGCATCGATCAGCGGATCGAGTGTGGCTGGTCAGTGGCGCTCGAGCAGTGCTGTGGCGGAGCAGTGTAGCGCAGCTGGATGGTGTGATCGCCGCGGGCTGTTTGACTGCCGCTGGCGATCCTTGTAGTGCGAGTACACTCACGCAGTTGGGCGGCTAACTCCAACATATGTCCACACGAGCGTGGAGGCTACTCGTGTGGTGCGGAGTGTACTCATCAGCTGACTGTAGATGCTGTCCGGGGTCAGATGGTTCCTCTCCAGCCCACACTCTCCCCACGTCACTCTGCCTAAGCGGCCGTAGTCTCTCTATCTCGTCCTTGAGGGCCTCGTTGCTCTTCGTTCCTTAAAACTACGCACTCATACCAGGGATATCAATGGGGAGGGGAGAGGGAAAGCGTGATCTCTACACAAAATATTAAACTCTACTAAACCTAGAATATAATTACAAAATAAAAAAAAACCAAATGTGGGCGGCGTGTGATGGCCTTCGAGCCTGCCTACATGGCGAAGCTTGTAAACAATCTACTTTGTTACAGTGCATATATATATTATGAAATCAAAAACCACTTACAATGATTTATTTATTTTATCCGTAGAAGATGTATTATCCGTAATTCTGTATTTTATAATTATTATAATTATCCGTATTTCCTATTTTTTATTGAATATTTTTTATGTCAAGATGCATGAAAATTAACATACTCGTAGATTATCATGAATTTATTATTTTTATGCAGATATAAAAGTCCTGCATATGAATTTACAAACCTGTCAACTAATATTAAGAACTTAACTGAAATTTTACGATTTAGGTTGTGTAATAACTAGATTACTACGAAAGTTTTATATTTTTTATAACAATATTTAAAATAACAGGAATCAGAGTGTGGATTTTTAATTTTCGGGCACAGATTGAAGGTTTTTGGTGTAACATGTAGAAAAAAAAATAACATTTGTTCAAAATAAAAAAAAAAATTATTTAAAAAAATTTGTCATATCAAAAAATTTCAAAAGATTTCAAAATTTAAAAAAATTTGAGAAGAAAGTTAAAATTTCAAAAAAATTCATAATTTTGGAAATTACAATTTGTTTTAAAATGAAATTGGCCACAGAATTTCGAGCGAGTGGTATCAAGTTGGAGATAGAATTGTAAATAAATATTAGTGATATTCAACCGAGGTTTTGCGATCGCGCGAGTCATAATATCCCCTAGTCAGTCTATAATAGTCCATTCGTAGACCAAACCTGTGCCAAATACTTTTAAAAATGTGAAAGTAAGAGCGTGATAAGTGATTTACTAAAAAATTCAAATTGTCATAATTTTGGAACCACTCAACGGATTCGTGCCAAATTAGAAGCCAGCCTTTGTCTACCCACACTATATATGAGTACCAAAATCCAGAGCGATATCTTGAAAATTACGTACGCTATCGTGGTAATAAGAATCCGAACATACACACACACATACGCACATACACACATACAGACATTTCGTATAAATCATTTTTCTCAACGTTTTAGAGCATTTTGAGAATCCTGAGATGAAAATCTGGAAAAAATTATTTTTACCTAAACAAAGCTTCCCATACGGGGAAGCAAAATTAATCATCACTTACATAAATTTATTCTAATTATTGTTAATTTTACAGCGAATGTTATGCGCGTTATTATTTCATACACCAGTTTTGTAAATTTCATTTTACTTGTTATAGTAAATTAACAATTTTGCTTCCCCGTAAGGGAAGCTATCTTTTCGTAAAAAAAAATTTTTTCCTGATTTTCATCTCAGAAATCTGAATGCGAAAATGAAATTTGTTGAAAAACAAACATCGTAATTCAGACATTTCTACATATTATTTGCCAGCGAATTCCTTTGGCACAGTCGATTCTTAGATCAGCCCCTCGAGATTAAAGCCATGAAGACCAACAAAAAGGGCGATAAGAAGCAGTAAGAAGCAGAAATTGACAAACATAATTTTTCTTAGTAAATAATTTTATTTTATTTTTTTTACAGCCATAGTATGTATACTGACCTCAATATCCAACTCCTATACGAAATTCGAGCCTAGATTTTTGTATTGTATTTTTTTATTTCGAATTTGTAGAGAAGTAAAGATCGCGATTGAGCCACCTCTAAATATTATTTGTCAGCGTATTCTTTTGTCACCGACGATTGTTAGATCAACTCCTCGAGTTTAAGCCATGAAGACCCAACAAAAAGTTTGATAATAGGCAGTAGGAAGCAGAAATTGAGAAAAAGTTGTTATTGCTCGGGTTACTGATTATTTTCGCACTTTTTTCTAAAGTGCGAAAATAATCGAGGGGCTGACCTAACAATCGACTGTGCCAAAGGAATTCACTGGCAAATAATATTTAGAGGTATCTCAATCGCGATCTTTTTTTTTCAACAAATTTCGAATTTAACAAATTATAAAAACAAAGCAGAACCTTGCACATTGCTTCCTCATTATATTTCGATTTTTACAAAGCAACGTATAAGAGGAAGTATGGGAATTAATTTTGGCTTCCTCATAGAGGAAGCTTTGTAAAAAGCGAAATGTAATGAGGAAGCAATGTGCAAGGTTCTGCTTTGCATCCTTGTTTTAAATAAATATAAATAAGCGCACACTCGCTTTGTGAAAATATAATAAGGACAAACGGTCCAGAAACTCCCTCGAATACTCTATCTTCTCTGTTTTTTTTTTGTAGAACACGATAGAAATCGGTGGTTTCCGAAATTTCATTGGGAAGCAAGGATATGGCCAGTTTATACGACATAAATCGCTACTTTTCGCAATATAGACTGTACAAGATCGCTATGAAAATATGTTATCGATCAACATTTTTGGGCTATTTCTGACGTATTTTTCTGTCAATAATGTATTTGGCACTCATTTGACTTCCAGCTCGATATTTGATACCAAAATTCGCATCGCAGAAAAAAAATCAACAAATTAAAAAAATCAAAATCTCATAAAATTTTAACGTTTCAACCGATCTTAACCAAATTTAATAGGGATCACCGGTGTATGAAAGTACATACCAATTTTGAGCTTAATATCTCGAAAATTAAAAGAGTTATCGCGTTAACAGACATTTTTGAAAAAATTCAAAACCGCGTAATAATTTAATGATCATGGGTATTTTTACAAAAATTGGTATGAACGATAGGGATTGGCCCCTCTATCTATGGTGTAAATTTCAGCTCTATATCTCGAGGCGTTCCCGAGTTATAAAGGTTTACATTTTTTTAGCGTGAAACATACACACACACATACACACACGCACACGCACACGCACACGCACACGCACACGCACACGCACACGCACACGCACACGCACACGCACACGCACACGCACACGCACACGCACACGCACACGCACACGCACACGCACACGCACACGCACACGCACACGTCAAACCATGCAGTTTTTTTTTATCAACCGATGATTTACACGCTTTGTGTGCGATTCAGCTTCAGGTCTCCCGTGCTCTGGTCAAGAAGAATAAATTCTCCCTATTACCACACCTGCCGGTCAACACTGAATACGCAAGCTCCTTTTCGAGTCTAACCTTGCGGAAAATTACTCAGGACAGAGCTAAGAATGCGGTCCTAGCGCGAGAGAGGGAAAAATTAGGGGAAAAGGAGGGGTTTGATGGCTCTTTATAATTGAAAGAGGGACAAAAACGGATTTCATCAAAAGGGGAATTTCACTTAACAAAAATTGTGGTTAAACACTGATTTAAAATGTTTTACGTGTATAAAGAAAAAGTATCGTACTTACTGCGTTTTAAATGTTTTCCGTACTTGAAATGTTCTTCCAAGTTTCAATCGAAACGATTAATATCCCATGAGTAATAAATCGAAAGTAAGATTCTCGATTGTTCGCAGTATGAAACTCCTCCGAATTCCAATCGGAAATAATGAAAATCCAAAATGTTGTAGCTAGAAGATTAGCTTCTGCGTGGAATTTCTGGTGGAGGGTAAGATCGCGGTTAATACGTTGAAATAATTATCACACAAGTTTTCGTCGGAGTACGGGTCCAGATGTTTATTCAAAAATAAAGTTTAATGAACTGAAATCGGGTGATTCCAAACCGCGTAAACTTTCAATATACTTGCGTTCAATATCCCCTTACATGGAAACTTAAAAGTAATAATCGCAACGTTTAATTAAATGTAAATTCTGTTATTCCATAAAAATTGTAGTTATCGGGTTTTAAAATTGTTCTTCAAATAAAATGTCAATATGTTGCAGAATAAGTTTTCTAATGTCGGGCGAATTCTCAAATAAATTGTTAATTCCGAATTAAACTGTTCAGACAAAGGACTGACTCGAAGGCCACTCCCGTATCCTGAATTTAATTCGCTGAACAATGAAAGATTTATTAACTCCACTGAGAAACGCTGAATCACTATTCAGTCCGACAAAATTATGTTTATTTAAACTGGGAATTTAAATTTGTAGAAATGGAAAATCAATACGTTACGAAATAAGATTCCAGATGTCGGATGAATTCTCAAATAAATTGTTAATTCCGAATTAAACTGTTCAGACGAAGGACTGACTCGAAAGCCACGCCCGTATCCTGAATTTAACTCGTTGAACAATGAAAGAGTTATTAACTCCACCAAGGAACGCTGAATCACTATTCGGTTCCACAAAAATACGTTTATTTAAACTGGGAATTTAAATTTGTAAAAATGGAAAATCAATACGTTACGAAATAAGATTCCAGATGTCCGATGAATTTTCAAATAAATTGTTAATTCCGAATTAAACTGTTCAGACGAAGGACTGTCTCGAAAGCCACGCCCATATCCTGAATTTAACTCGTTGAACAATGAAAGAATTATTAACTCCACCAAGGGACGCTGAATCACTATTCGGTCCGACAAAATTATGTTTCTTTAAAACGAGAATTTAAATTTCGTAAAGTCTTTTATGAACTGATTCTGCAAGATATACTTCCGTCGTTACTTTTTCTTTATACCCGGTGCTTCTAATTCTACTCAATTCGGTGGCTAATTGCCTGTCGTACGCCCGCAAAAAGTTAGCAAAAAAAATTCCCTACGCTCCGGCAAAATCGCCGCCTTTTATAGGAGTGACCACCCCCCTTTCTTTCGCCCACTCCTTCTTTTTAGGTATTAGACTAAATCTCCTTATAAGGGATCGCAAGAGTGGATCGCGCGATGATGCTTTATATTGGGGGAGGGGGGGGGGGGGGGGCGGAGAATAAATGGCGTGATTTTTCGGTCGCTATCCGCGGTGTTCATTATTTCGCTTAGCGACCGAGCTCCCGTTCGTCCGCCCGTACTTCCAAGAAGATGTCGTCTCAAGGCCGTTACCTCTTACTTCGATTGCTCGGTCAGCAACTAGCATCTTCGCGAACTCCTTAATTCTAACTCGCTCGTTGCATCGCCGACGCTATCGTTTCCCGGAATTCTTAATATAGATCTCTGGAGTCTCGAGCGTCTCTATACCAACCAACGAATTGAACAGCCTGTTGTTGATATAAAGCACGTTTTGGTTACCAATATCCCTGCAGCTTAGTACTTTACATGAAAATATTCGTTACGTTTATTATGTGCCGCGTTAATCAACTACCTTATTTTTATAATTACTAAATTTCTCTGCATGTATTACGACAAAACCAATAAATATAAGATTTTCGTTAATATAATCCAATACGAAGTTTTCTGATAACGATCCCAATATAATTATTGGAAGTAATTTTGAATTAAGATTGGTCGTAATTCTTGTTGTTATTTTGTCGTACTTATGTATTATTATTTGATCATTATGAACCATTATAGTTTATGTAGAATAACTGTTGTTAATATCATTTTCCTAAGTCTTTAACGTGGTGACCTAAATCCGCATCACGCCTATATAATATTCGGTCTCGTGATTTACAAATTCCAATGTTTAATTACCTCGTTTCTGCATAGTTAACTTTTATTATTTCGTTATAAATGTATTTCTTGCCAAATTTTACTTAGCATATATTTCGTGTTTTTAATCCTTTTTCATTATGTCAAAATATTTCTCTCTCTCTAGTGTTTCTTTGGTTTGTATTTTCTTCCGAGTCTCGATTTATAACAGCATTAATGAAAGGAACGGAATCTGCGACCTTTAATAATTTGATTTAGACATCTACGTGACATCAGCATTTATTGGGATTTCGTTTCGATCTCGATACAAGGTCGCAAGTATTTCCCACAATGGATCGTTGATCCGTAACGGCAGTCGGTAATTTCTCTTGATTAGTAATGAGAAACCGTTCTTTAATTTTAAGAGGGCGTGGAGGAAGATTTCTTAAAGCAACATAGTTACTCCAGGGGTACCCATTTGAGTGGGGAATCTGTCCTGCCAACTCCGGGTCCCCTCTTTATCTAGCCGGTAAGACAGTATTTATGCCTGTCCGGTCTCCTTTTGTCGCCCTCTTGCGTCTTCACTCACGTAGGCGCAGTGTTCCCTTTCTTCAACTATTTCTCATATTGGGAGAAGAAAAAAATGGTGTAGCCAGGCGAGCGCCTCTATAACCATGCGGGCCCACCGCACCCCGCGAGACCTCTCGAACGCCCGTCTTCTCCGATCGTGGCCGAGTGCTTGCGGCAGACAACCAACGCTCGGCGCGAAGCGAGGCGCGCGCGGCCGCGGGACCGCACCCCAGCTACAGATATCCCTCGCATATGAGAACTTTAGGTCATGCAGCAAGATTTCGCTCCGTTCATATCAACTATTCGTACCAAATATTATTAGCCGCGAGAATTTATTCTATTCTCGACCGATATTGTAAAAATTGATCTTGCATTTATTTATTTTAATTATTAGAGAGAGAAATAAAATGAAGTTGCGTCAGGACGTAAGACACGCACACGCACACGCACACGCACACACACAAACACACACAAACACACACAAATACATACAAACACACACAAACACACAATCACACACAAACACACAGAAACACACACGGACACACACGAACACACACGAACACACACGAACACACACGAACACACACAAACAAACACGAACACACACGAACACACACGAACACACACGAACACACACGAACACACACAAACACACACAAACACACACAAACACACGCACAAACACACACAAACACGCACAAACACGCACAAACACGCACAAACACGCACAAACACACACAAACACACACAAACACGCACAAACACGCTCAAACACGCACAAACACGCACAAACACGCACGCACGCATAAACACGCACAAACACGCACAAACACGCACGAACACGCACAAACACGCACGAACACGCACGAGCAGGCACGAGCAGGCACAAACACGCACGAACACGCACAAACACGCACAAACACGCACAAACACGCACAAACACGCACAAACACGCACAAACCCGCACAAACAAGTGCAAACCCGCACAAACACGCACGCATGCACAAACACGCACAAACACACACGCAAGCACGCACGCACGCACGCACGCACACACACACAGACATTTTTTCCAAATCACTTTTCTCGACGTTTTGGACTATTCTGAGTGTACTGACATGAAAATCTCAACAAAAAAAAATTTCACGAAAACAAAGCTTCCTCTATGAGGAAGCAAAATTATGTCGCGTATTCCGTACAGAAGGTGGATATTAAGGTCAGAATACATACTTTTGCAGTAAACAAATAAATAAAAAACAAGGATGCAAATTAGAACCTTGCACATTGCTTCCTCATTATTCTTCGCTTTTTACAAAACTACCTCTATGAGGAAGTATGTTAATCAATTTTGGCTTCCTCATAGAGGAAGCTTTCTCAAAAGCGAAAAAGAATGAGGAAGCAATGTGCAAGGTTCTACTTTGCATCCTTCTTGTATTTTATTCTTAATTTCTGATGTTTTACGAAATGCAGAACGACACCAGTCAATTTTTAAAAATTCAAAATAACGTAAAATTCAAACCATTTTACCGATCATCATCAAATTTTATCCGAAGCAGAGCTGAATGTTATTGTTCCAGTGTTAAATAATTCAGTTGATTTGTTGAAATTTTACCTGAATTAGTGCAAATCGAAAATGTTTCGAGAAATTCAAAATATCATAAAAACTAAACCGCTTTGCAGATTTCGCCCAAATTCAATACCGAACGTCGCGTCACTTTGTTCCATTTTTATACGTAGTTTCAGACCGATAGCTAAAAATTCGTTCGAGCTAGAGCATTTACGTACTTTTTTCAAAATTAAAAAATTCTTATAAAATTTAAATGTTTCAATCGATTTTTCCGAAATTTATACCAATTAAAGATTAGGCAGTATTGTGTATGATGTTTAAATTTGAGCTGATTCGGTCGAATAGTTTAAAAGTTACAGTTAAATAAATTTTCGGCCTTTCGTTACACACACACACACACACACACACACATACATACACCCGGACAATTTTTTAAACCATTTTTCTCGACATTTTAGACCATTCTGAGTAATCTGACATAAAAATCTCGAAATTTTTTTTTTCATCTAAACAAAGCATCCTCTATGAGGAAGCAAAATGAAAAAAAAATGTTGTACACATATATAGTGTGAATAGACAAAGGCTAAGTTCAAATTTGGCACGAATCCGTTGAGTGGTTCCAAAATTATGTCAATTTGAATTTTTTATAAAATCTCATCACGCTCTTACTTTACATTTTTAAAGATATTTGAACTTGATACCACTCGCTCGAAATTCTATGGCTAATTTGATTCTTAAACAAATTGTAGTTTTCAAAATTATGAATGTTTTTTTAATTTCAATTTTTTAGTAACATTTTTAAATTTTCTAAATTTTATGAAATTTTGAATTTTTTGGAAATTCTGTAATTTTTTAAATTTTTTGGAAACTTTTTTAAATTTTGTAATTTTTTAAATTTTTAAATTAAAATTTTTTTTTAAATTAATTTTTTTTTCCAATTGTTTTGAAATTTTGAACAAATACTAATTTTTATGTATGTGCTACACCAAAAACCTTCAATCTGTGCCCAAAAATAAAAAATCCACACACTCATTTCCTGTTACGATACTCAATGTTATATTATTAACTTGGATTTTTTATACTGGAACGTGGATTCTTTATTCTTGCGAGGAAGCTAAACATAATAATAAAAAATAAGAAAAACAGAATTTGCAGGAAAGCTATAGAAATTGAAGGGGAAGCAACGTGTTTTAACAGTGTACTTACGGCACGGACGCTGTAGGGAAAATCGTCGAGACGGGGTTTGTCGATTCGTGCGAGAAAACTTTTTCGCCAGAAAACTCGTTGGCAAACATTTCGCTACTCATTTTCGTCCACAATTTCTTTGTTCTTGTTTGATCGTAACGAATCTCACGTCAAACTGAATTCAGCTATCAACTGTTTTCATCGCTACTCGGCGCGCGCTCGGAAAATAATTCACTTCGTTGACTACATTCGTTTCGCGTCCGATTTCGCATTGGTTTTGTATCCTCATACAGCTTTGTTTTCGTAATTTCTTGCTTCCTGATACCGTGGGGGCACCAGTTTTCGGACGGTTAAGGAAAATTTTTACTTCAAGAACGGTTTATTCGCTGTATTCTAATCCAATGCTAAGTGTGAGGGTTTGTTAGAGCTTGATTATCGATGTGGGAGGTTCAGAATTTTCATATGGTTTGGAAGAGGAGTTTGAAAGATCTCGATCAATCTCAGTCCTGTCTTCTCGAATTTTCTCTCGAAAAATTTCACCGGTTGCACAACTACTATTACAGTGCGTTGTTGACGCCAGCGTTTCATTGCAATTAATATCTAGGGAAGGGCTCAAATCAGATTGCTCTTGCAAAAAATGTGCAAGGCTTCCAATCATTTCTGAATTACCAACTCTATCGATTGGGATCAGTGCTCCCTCCTCAGAGACATAGCAGTTGACTGATGGATTGTCTTCCCTAGTATTTTCCAAAATATCGGAATCGTCATGGATCAAAATGTCTTCGTGGTTGTTGGTGGGAGGGTAGGTTCCGTCGAGGGAAGGATCACGGTTCTCTTCTTTAGATTTCTGAAATGGGAAGGTGAAAAAAAGGTCTAATAGAAAAAAAAATCCAGAGAATTTTGTGTTATGATTGCAAAAATATAATATATTTCAGAAGTACATAAATTTGATTAGTAAAAAAAATCTATATACATATAAATTGCAAAATTAATTTATAAACAAAATTTCGTATATATAATAAACAAAAAAAATCGTAACTAACAATCTTATTGTAAACGTGTAAAGGAAAAGTATAAAAAATAGCATTAAGGAAAAAGGTCCATAAAAAATCGTAAAAAAATAAATCTTATCGAAATTTGATGAGGAACCATAGAGGGAGAAACATAATTTGTCACTAAGTAGTGAGGAAAATTGTCAGGAGATCAACTCAAATACATCGAAGGTAGATGTATTTGAGTTGATCTCCTCACAATTTCGCGATTTTCTCCAGAATTCAAATAAACTCTTGTGACACACGTCCCCTGCCCATTCGTCTTTGTCATCAACACATTTGAATGCTTGAAGGAATTCATGGTCGATATTTCTCGCCATGAAGTCCGTAATTTCAGAGGAATTTGAAGGCTTTGGCTGAGCAGAAGATTCCTTCGGTTGTTCGTTGATTTTCAGTTGGTTCTTGTAATCGATAGGTTGAGGGGGTGGAGCCCTGTGGCTCTGAATCCGTTAGGAAGAATGCGCTTCCAATTCAATGTGTCAACAGTATCTTTCAATACTCCTCCAAAGTTCTCGTTTTTCAGACGTTCTCCACCATTCTTCAGTCTTCACTCCGGAACTGCTTTTTTCCAAGCAGCTTTTAAAGGGTGGAATACTGTTACGTCCATGGGTTGCAGAACATGGGTAGAGTTTGGATACAGAGCAATGAGCTCAATTTCATTTTGACGACAAAACTCACTCAGCTGAAGAGTTGGATGAGATGAGTGCCCATCAAGATACAGAACAACTGGCTTTTGAATTGTATTTTGTACAATCCAAGGGTGAAATGAGTTGCCAACCCAATCAAAAAATGACGCGGTCATCCACTCTGTATCAGAGTGACCAATTGTGTACTCTTTGGGTGTGAGAGATGCGACAACAGCAGGTATCCTAGTGTAGCTGAACATAATCATCGGTGGTACGTACTGGCCAGCTGCATTCCCACAAAATAAGACTGTAAGACACTCCTTGTCATTATTTTTTACCTTATTGTAAGCATAACGATCCCCCCGTTTAATCAGCACTTTTTGACCTTTTGGACACAAATTAAATCCTGACTCATCACAATTAAAAATCCTGCAGCCATCAATATCCAGTAGATTTGTCGAAGCCAAATATTTTTTAATTTGATCAAACCATTGACAAATCCTTTCTTCAGTGATATTAGCTTTGGTGCACATGATGTTCTCTGACACTCTCTCACGTATTTCAGGATTGCGTTGTTTGAAAGCCTGATACCAATGTTTACCAGGGCGACCATCAGTAAAAGCAGTCGCCTTGCCCAACGACTTCACTATTTTTTGTATAGAATTGAATAGTTGCTCCCTGGAAATCGGGAATCCAGCTTCCGCCATCTACAAAATCCATTCCACGAATTTCTTCTCATACAATTCGCCCAAGACACACTCAGGTCCTAGTTTGATGACTTCCGGTGTTGAATGACTAATTTTCTTATCACATAACGTTGATTTCGGAATATTGAACTCTTTACTCACTGATTCCAATGTTCTGCCAGCTCTCACAGCCTCCAGAGCTTTGTTTACATCTTTATTAGAATACTTGGTACGTGGTTTTTTAGTTTTTGATTCGTTTATCGGTGTGGTCCTAAAAAAATTAAAACTGGGTGATTTTGGTGCCATCATCATTCCTTCCAAATTTTTATTACTATTTTCCAAATTTAAAAACGTGTAAATGATACATTTCTTGTAAACATTCTAACATTAAAACCTTATTAAGTACATAACGAGTATTATAATTCTGCAATTTTGTAAAGACTAGATACAGCGTACCAGAATGATGTGAGGTAAAAAGTAAAAATTTTTACTTGTCGTAGCATTCAGACCAAACTGATGAACAAATTTTACTGTTCAATGTCTTATTTTATGTATCGAAGAGTGCATTCTGGATTGAATATAGCAATTCTGGATGCAGTAAAAATTAAATTAACTGTAACTAATTGATTAGTGAGTTTTTAATAGAGAAAGATTTATTTATACATTGAGAATCATATCTATGTCATAAAGAACTGAAATAACATTTCCTATATTCAATCCAGAATGCACTCTTCGATACATAAAATAAGACATCGAACAGTAAAAATTGTTCATCGGTTTGGACTGAATGCTACGACAAGTAAAAATTTGTACTTTCTATCTCACATCATTCTGGTGCGCTGTACCTAGTCTTTACAAAATTGCAGAATTATAATACTTGTTATGTACTTAAGAAGGTTTTAATGTTAGAATGTTTAAAAGCAGTGTATCATTTACACCTTTTTTTTCTTACGACTTTTTTTAGGTGACTGGGACCCCTCAATAATGAAAACGCGCGATTTCCGAAAACCCGGTACCATCCGGCAACTGGTGCCCCCACGGTAGAGGAAGCATTGTTTTCATACAAAATGTTTTTTTCGAGATTTTTATGTCAGGACGCTCAGAATGGTTCAAAACGTCGGAAAACTGATCTAGAAAAAATGTCTGTATGTATGTGTGCATATGTGTATGTATACAACTTCGAAAATCGGAACGTTGATAACTCAAGAACCATTTTAGCTATCGAGCTCAAATTTGGCACACAACTGAAGCATCAGCTCCTCTTTAATTACTGCAAATTTTGATTGCACTTTTAAAAAAGATTGTAAATTTACTGTGACAAGTAATATGACATTTCCAAAATTAGTGTATGAAATAAAGATTACTATAACATTCACTGTAAATTTAACAACGTCGTAAATGATGACAAGGCGTTGTAGGTTTTAACGAGGAGAATGTTCTCCCTCGCTTTCGTGTATTTATACAGACGCATTCCGTAGTGGAGAACAACAACTAAAAACGTATTAATAAACGTTAACAAAAAAAAACTGAGTTTTTTAGAGTCGGCGAGTTCCTGAGCAAAAGGAAAGGGTGACTACTTAAAGTCAGCAGTCACTTATTAGAGGAAAATTCACTTATGGGCGGTAAATTTGTTAGGGAGGGCAATTTACGTTAAAAGAATATTATTTTTATTTTCTTTATATCTATATTTATACTCTTTGAAATAAAAAAAGACAATTTAATGGGATGTCCAGATTTATGGACAGCCAGAAGAATTCTGAAAGAAAGAAATCGCTTAAAAACAGCAACCTCGGGTTAATGAGCAGTAAATAGGACAAAAATTAGGAATGGTACATAGGCAGCACAATTCCCGGTTCCTTATTTCGTGCGGTCATCTCTACTGGGAGAAACGGGCAGGAGAGTTTCGGATCAAAAGCTCTGAATCCTCGCTGCTTATATGCACGGCCGGGACTACTTTCTCTTGCGGGAGAAACAGCATCGTCGGGGCCATCTGTCGGCCGAGCGGGAACTACAGGAGCTTTCGCGAGCTCAGCTAGGCGCGGACCGCCAACTCGGGGGACCCGGGCCGTTAGGGACGTTTTATTTCAGTTTAGGACGGGGTTTTTATTTTACAGGAAGAAAAAAACTGTAAGCCAGAAGGCAAACAGTTTGGCCGCTTGCGGACAACAACAATAGTAGAGTAAATTTATGTACGTGAACAGTAAATTTTCAAATATTTTTATGAAAATTACTAAACTTCTATAGTAATCTAGTTATTACACGACTAAAATTGTAAAATTTCAGTTCATTTTTTAAAATGAGTTAACCAATTTGTAAATTTATATACAGGACTCTTACATCTGTATAAAAATTAGAAGTTCATCGCCATTGAATTTCCCAAGACGTTAATTTTCATGCGTCTTTGGAAACAAAAATCTTGAATGCGGACAATAAATTTTCTGTCAACCACGACATTCAGAATTTCGAAAATATTGCTTTCATAGGAGGTGGCTTTTGTTTATACTTTTGTATGTAATAGGTGGCTTTTGTTTATTATAAAAACAAAAGCCACCTATTACATACAAAAGTATGCAATTAAAAAAAAAGTTTTATTGATGTGTTATAATCTAGTTGATTTGACAGTATATTCATTATGCACATGAGACTGTATTAAGATAATTTTTTAGAAATGACTTTTGTACAACACTAAATATTCTTTTTACTGAGAATAGTCGTTTCTCGTGAATTAAGGTAATCGAAGAATCAAATTGCGGGTAACTTTTTTTAAATATTTCAAACAAATATGCGAAAAAGGATTTTGCATCTTCCATCCTCAATATAATTAACTTTTTACAAATCTTACTCTATGAGAATGTCAACGTTCATGAATAAAAACGGAAATCGTGAGACGGTACGTTAATATCAAAAGCGAGATTGGCTTTAACGCATCAACCCACGCTTTTGTTTTCTACAGAAAGCGTAAAGAAGCTCGTCTTTCATTCGCAAAATTAAAGTTTTTTGCATTTCTACGACAATTGTCCCTAAATGTGCATAAGTATTCCTAATTACATACAATAGTATGCAATGAAAATAAAAAAATATTGACGTGTTATACGATTTTACAGTATATTAATTATGCACATAAGCCTATATTATAGACAATTTTTTAGAAATGAGTTTTGTACGACACTAAATATTCTTATTACTGAGAATAGTCGTTTCTCGTGAATTAAGGTAATTGAAAAATCAAATTGCGGGTAACTTTTAAAAAATATTTCAAACAAGTATGCAAAAAAACGATTTTGTATCTTGCATCCCCAATATCATTAACTTTTTACAAATCTTACTCTATGAGTATGTCAACATTCACGAATAAAAACGGAAATCGTGAGTTGGTACATTAATATCAAAAGCGAGATTGGCTTTAACGCATAAACCCACGCTTTTGTTTTTCACAGAAAGCCTAAAAAGCTCGTCTTTCATTCACAAAATTAAAGTTTTTTTTAAATGTCTACGACAATTATCCCTAAAAGTGCATAAGTATTCCTAATTACATACAATGGTATGCAATTTAAAAAAAAGTTTTATGGATGTGTTATAATCTAGTTGATTTGACAGTATGTTCATTATGCAGATGGGCCTGTATTAAAGATAATTTTTTACAAATGACTTTTGTACAACACTAAATATTCTTTTTACTGAGAATAGTCGTTCCTCGTGAATTAAGGTAATCGAAGAATCAAATTGCGGGTAACTGTTTTAAAATATTTTAAACAAGTATGCAAAAAAGGATTTTGCATCTTCCATCCTCAATGTAATTAACTTTTTACAAATCTTACTCTATGAGAATGTCAACATTCATGAATAAAAACGGAAATCGTGAGTTGGTACGTTAATATCAAAAGCGAGATTGGCTTTAACGCATTAACCCACGCTTTTGTTTTTCACACAAAGCCTAAAGAAGCGTCTTTCATTCGCAGAATTAAAGTTTTTTGCTTTTCTACGACAATTGTCCCTAAATGCGCATAAGCATTCCTAATTACATACAATAGTATGCAATTTAAAAAATAATGTATTGTCTTGTTATAATCCAGACTTCAAGTTCCCAAGATATTTGCATTTGCAAAAACAACGGCTTTTTTCTAAAATATTGTTTTTAAAAATCTGAAAAAGAAATCTGAATTTCTCATAGAGTGAGATTTGTAAAAAATTAATTATATTGAGGATGGAAGATGCAAAATCCTTTTTTGCATACTTGCTTGAAATATTTAAAAAAGTTACCCGCAATTTGATTCTTCGATTACCTTAATTCACGAGAAACGACTATTCTCAGTGAAAAGAATATTTAGTGTTGTACAAAAGTCATTTGTAAAAAATTATCTTTAATACAGGCCCATGTGCATAATGAACATACTGTCAATCAACTAGATTATAACACATCAATAAAACTTTTTTTTTAAATTGCATACCATTGTATGTAATTATGAATACTTATGCACTTTGTGACGTATTTTTCGTGAGCATAATCGGTAACAATACAATCAAATTTTATTCGGTAACTGCATCACGATACGGTCACCTTCGGCCGTCCACTCTCGTTCGCGCATCCGCAAACCCGGTGAGCGCCAGATAATTTTTGTCTCACCGGTATGAACTAACCGGTATGCCCGAGGAATCGAATTGATCAGGATCATTTCCAATAAAATCGAAAGTCCGGAGCAAAACTAACGATCGAGAACACCAACGAAGGGAACGGTAGCTTAGTTAATTTTTGGAGTCGCGTAAAATTAACAAATGCAACTGGATGCGCTTGCGAGAACGATCGATTGCGGAAATGCACGGCCGCTCAGACTGCTAGGTCGTGGTAGAGAGCGTCGAGGTTTGGCCCAGTAAATAGCTTTTAAATTGACGAGATCTCAAACAACGTGAACAAACTTCAATATTCTTTAAACGAAAGTTCGAGAGCTAATACAATAAATTTTATTATTTAATTAATGCGAGAGCCAGCGTGAAGCATCGAAATCGTTATCAGTAACAGAGAGTTGCAAAGCAACGCGTTCGTATCCACAACTCAACGGTAACTGCACGAATATTCAATGTCACGAGAACTTTAATCGTAATCGTCGATTAAATGATAAATTAAACGGGAAAACTCACAAAAAATCCTTTTACGGGTCCAGGGACGAGAACTATAATCCAGACGATCCACGAGAACAGTGAATGCACTAACTGCACCTCACAACAAACGAGAACACGAGTTTTATTTTTAAGAAAATAAAATTCACGAAACGACGGGAACTCGTAGCGTACGCTGTACGCTATACACGCAAAGTCTGAGAATGACGCGAAGACGCGCGCGCGAGCCACAGAAAAACTGTCAACACGGGAGCTCTCTTTAGACTCGAGGCACCTCGGCGGTGTCCCGAGAAAGACTGATTGTCTCCAGCAATCATCGAAATCTCGTCATAATAATTATGAATCCCTCCCAAAATCCCTTACTCGAGAACTACTGCCTTCTCCCTCGAATCACCTCGTAACTATATCGTGAACGCGAATCATGCCGGTAACATTTTCGAAATCTATACAATTGCCTCGCTTAATGCTCCGCGTGAGAACGGGCCTACTTAGCATACTTATGCACTACACTGCAACAGGTTGCTCCATCTTTCGCCAACAACCAACAAAACTCCACCCATTCTCTAGCGCAATACATTATCTCAATAGGGCGCCGGATTTACACCGGTCTACAACTAATCGCAAGACTCGTTCTGTGACTCTTGTCTGCCGGGCTGGTCGTTTCTTTGAGCTCTCATCCTCGCGACAGATTTGAGTGCACCGATGTACCGAAACATTACAACAACAATAACAAAACCTAAGAATTATAATTCTTAGCTAAACCGAGACCGTAAATTCGAGGGAAAGCAGCTCGAAAACGCTGAAAAATAGCAAGTAACGATAACACAAGCCCTTGTGATCGTGATTTCCAAAAAATCACGTCACAACTTCCCACCCCTTAAGGGTGGTTACGGCTTAGGAATTGGGAACGGTAGCTTCACAAACCCAAGCGTAACCACAGTTCTGAACTGCATTGTGGGTTTCGGTTTCCGTTGAAATTTCACGGATTAGGGAACAAGTATCGTAATCAACATTACTGTTTTTCGTGAACAATAAACCAAAATGTATATCCGTAGCTTGTTTGACTTTACCCACTAGTTGCAATCGGTAACTAATAGTGGTCGGTAAATCGAGATCAACGCGAGCGTACTCTAGCGATACGAGAAGGTAATTCAAATTCTCTATTTCTTAAAATTACTTATTGATATGGACGGACAACAAAGAGAATGTGTAAAGCGAGCGTAACAATACCGACGTAGACGTGAGGGTCCTTCCGAGGGTCGTCCATGTCGAGAGCGATTCTTCCAAGGTCCGCCATCCCGGCAGATTTCCCTGGGGTTACGGGAGCTGAGGTTTTCATGTCCGTTCTTGTTCGAGAGCCGGGTATGTCGACCCGAATATCGAGAGCCGGGGCCTAGGGCCCATCCTATTGAGAATTGGGACCTGGGGTCCCAAGTTGCGAGAGCTGAGTCTTGCGACCCATTTTCGGTAACTAAGGCTCGAAGCCTCTGTACGGGAGCTAGGTCTCATGACCTCATAGTGCGGTATCTAAGGCTCGAAGCGGTTATTGCGGGAGCTAGGACTAGTGACCCACGGTACGGTAGCGATAGGCTCGAAGCCTACCTTACGAGAGCTTCCCCTTTGGTGATCCTATTTTAAGTGGATCTCAGGGTTTTCAACGGGAGCCGTAATCGTCGGAGTTTGAATATCGAAACTCGTCGGACATTACGCACATCGAGAACACTGAATTTTTAGTAGAATGAAAACTTTCAGCTTGCTTATCGTGAGCGTCAGTAGCGCACCTCGACAGCAATATTCGGTAGATATATTCTGTAGCTAATATCTCACTCGCTGGTTGCATACGCTAGATTGAACTGATTCTTAAAGATTGGCGAATGAGTCGAGAACACACGAGAGGCTTGCCATCTCGGCACGAGAAAAGACAGCCATCTTGGTACGAGAAGGGATGTGCGACTGAAATCGTCAAGCACAACACGAGACAATACAATAACGATAGTAAAAACAAAAAAATAAAATAAAAAATGGACAAATCAAGAACGAAACAAAAACGAATGGACAAAATAAGAACGAAACAAAAACGAATGGACAAAACAAGAACGACACAACAAAAATCTTAAATTAATTTATCGAATTAATCAGTACTCCATCTGATAATTCGTCGAGAACTCTGCAACTTATTTGCGTCGAAAACTCGCGAACGAGTCGTACGAGAGACAGTACCGCTTACATAGCAGGTAAACTCGAGATCGTAAGGTTAACTTCGAATCGGGATCTTGGATTAATTACAACCCAATTTTTCTTTAAATCGAAATCAATTCGAAACTCGAAGATTAATTCGAGTTCGAAATCGAGAATTAATACGAAACTCGGGAATCAATGCGAGATCAAAATCCATTCAAAACGGAAAAATTCGAGATCAAGTATTTACTTATGGAGAATAAATCTCCAAAATCGAGAGCATGTCGGGTCGGTACAGAGTTGGTATCCTCGGCGAGCAGAGAATCCGGCGTATCCCTGCAAGATCCCCAGGCCCAAAATTCTTCGAACCGCAACCCGCGAAAACCAATGACAAGAGAGCACCCAAAAAAAAATTAATAAAATAGAGAAGAAATTAAAAAAATCTTTTTCGGTATTTCGAGAACTGAGACGATTCGGAATCGTGAACTAATCGAGAACGACAATAATTTTAAAAAAAATTAATTGCCAAATCAATCGAGAACAAAGTAAGTCGGAAACAATTTTCTTATCGAGAACGAAACATAGTTCGAGACCAGTTATGTTAAACTAAATCGAGAACTAAATTCCAATCGAGAACAAGAAGAGATTCCAAAGTTAAAAATTCCATTGAAATTGAAAATCAATTCCGAAAACAAAATTAAAAGAATGAACATTTAATCGCTGAGTTAACTCTGTGAAATAAATATAAAGTTCGGATCATGGAGACTAGAGTAAAACGCTTATGGCGCGAGGTCTAGAATTTTGGTCTACAAAACGGGCCTACGTTTTAGTTCCAGTTGTCACTACAAGCGTCGCTCCGATCGTTGAGTTCCACGGTGAAGTTAGCGCTTGGTCGATAAACGATATTCAATTTCTGATTAGAGATTCCAAAGTAACTCGATAGCGAAGCGCGTTAAGTAAGGGCGTTCGTGTCCGTGAAGTTCACGGATCAAATCTTTATGCAAGAATTTTTTTTTTTAATTAGAGCAAATACCGTTTTAAAGTCTCGAAATATCCTTTTGTTTTTCTTTCGTTTCATAGCTAGCGGCAAGTAATTTATGAACTTACAATTGTTAAACAACATTTTGGTACAGATAAACGATATTGAATTACTGATTAACGATACCAAAGTGACTCGATAGCAAAACGCGTTGAGTAAGGGCGTTCGTGACCGTAAGGTTGACGGATCAAATCTTTATGTAAGCACTTATTTTTTTTAATTAGAGGAAATACCGTTTTAAAGCGTCGGAATGTCCACCTTTTATTTTTCAGTTTACAGTTAATGTTTTAATCGACCCACAATTTACTTAATTAGTTACAATAATTATACATTCTTGATTAAAAAAAAATGCATGAGGAAAGAATCGATCGGCGAACCTTCCGAATACGAAGCTTGTATCTACGCGCTTCGCCGCCGCGTCGCTTTACGTTAGATGTTCAGTTACTCGATATCGTTTATCTGATATAATTTCTGTTATGGAATTTGGACAATTAGCATCACCTACCGACTTAAAAACTGGCAATAATCGCCTTGCAAACTGAATAAACTAAAATAACTTGTTTATACTTTTCGCGTACAGATGCTATACGTCTCGCCCCCTATGATACGACGGTTTTCGACGCACAATTAAACGATCCTTAAAGCGCCTCCAGGTGATAGTAGGACAGAATCCAATAATTAGTCAATCCGTAATTACGTGTAAACTTAATGTATTCGAGTATGATCGCGTAAGTGCGAACGTAGAAGAATGCTCTGTTCAAAATTCCCGCTCTCCGGGATCTAATCGTACGCTGCGCCTCTATCGGCGAAAGCTGAAATAATTTTCGCCCATTTCATCGACCATCTGCTCAGCTCTACGTTCGGTCTCCTTTATTCTATCCTCCATGGTTCTGATAATTTATCTCGAGAACAAAGTATTATTTACGGGAACATGTGAAAAGTATTTCACAGTCGAGATCGCAGCCTTACAACAACGCGAAACTTTACAACAACAATAACAAAACCGAAGAATTAAGCCTAACTAACCCGAGACCGTAAATTCGAGGGAAAGCAGCCCGAAAACGCTGAAAAATAGCAAGTAACGGCAACGCAAGCCCTTGTGATCGTGATTTCCAAAAAATCACGACACAACTTTTAGGGACAATTATCGTAGAAATTTAAAAAAACTTTAATTCTGTGAATGAAAGACGAGCTTTTTTAGGCTTTCTGTAAAAAACAAAAGCGTGGGTTCTTGCATTAAAACCAATCTCGCTTTTGATATTAACGTACCAACTCACAATTTCCGTTTTTATTCATGAATGTTGACATACTCATAGGGTAAGATTTGTAAAAAGTTAATGATATTGGGGATGGAAGATGCAAAATCCTTTTTTGCATACTTGTTTGAAATATTTAAAAAAAGTTACCCGCAGTTTGATTTTTCGATTACCTTAATTCACGAGAAACGACTATTCTCAGTAATAAGAATATTTAGTGTCGTACAAAAGTCATTTCTAAAAAATTATCTTTAATATAGGCCCATGTGCATAATGAATATACTGTAAAATCGTATAACACGTCAAGAATTTTTTTTTTTCATTGCATACTATTGTATGTAATTAGGAATACTTATGCACATTTAGGGACAATTGTCGTAGAAAAGCAAAAAACTTTAATTCTGTGAATGAAAGACGAGCTTTTTAGGCTTTCTGTGAAAAACAAAAGCGTGGGTTGATGCGCTAAAGCCAATCTGGCTTTTGATATTAACGTACCAACTCACGATTTCCGTTTTTATTCATGAATGTTGACATTCTCATAGAGTAAGATTTGTAAAAAGTTAATTATATAGAGGATGGAAGATGCGAAATCCTTTTTTGCATACTTGTTTGAAATATTTAAAAAAAGTTATCCGCAATTTGATTCTACGATTACCTTAATTCACGAGAAGCGACTATTCTCAGTAAAAAGAATATTTAGTGTTGTACAAAAGTCATTTCTAAAAAAGTTATCTTTAATACAGGCCCATGTGCATAATGAATATACTGCCAAATCAACTAGATTATGACACACCAATAAAACTTTTTTTTTAACTGCATACTATTGTATGTAATAGGTGGCTTTTGTTTATTATAAAAACAAAAGCCACCTACTATGAAAGCAATATTTTCGAAATTCTGAATGTCGTGGTTGACAGAGAATTTATTGTCCGCAAGTAGTAAGGTACAGGTATAGGGAGACAGTATCCCCACTCCTCTCCCTATATCTGGCGCCAGTCCCCCACCCCTTCGACTGTCTGTCACGGGGCCTTCTCCCCCCCCCCCCTATGGAGGGGGTGAGGACAATATAGGGAGCCAATGAGAGGCCGGGGAAAGATATTAGTGATATTCCCTGAGCTGTGATTGGTCCTAGGGGAATTCCCCGAGCTGTGATTGGTTTGGTGAGATTCCCCCGAGTTGTGAGTGGCTGTTAGTTTTGGCTAGTGGAGATTTTTTTGGCGCATCAGGATGGGTAGAATTGGCGATCCTTCAGCGGTCGGTAAGGTCGGTTTTTTCAGCGAGTCAAGATGGGTAGAATTGACGATCCTCCGGTGGTCGGTAAGGTTGATGTCCTCTGCCTATAGTCGGTAAAGTCAATTTCTTTGTATAGGTTAACTCTAATATCGGTAAGTGGTAAAAAAAAAAAAATGAAAAAGAGTGAGTTGTTGAAAATATATATTTGTTTTTATTGTTGAATATTTGTCGAAGTGTACAATTTTGAAAATATTTTTAAACCTCTTCCTCCCACTCCCTTTTTTAAGCAGGTGGGAATAATTTGCATAATTCCTCGAGCTCTGATTGTTTGAGTGGGTTTTTCCGGGGCCTTGATTCCCTGAGCTCTGATTGGTTGAGTATATTTTCGGTGAGATGATTTCCCGAGCGCTGATTAGTGGGAGGGAACTTGTCCACCGCAGTCCATAATTTTCGTGGTGAGAATCGTTCGATGCTTCTGCAGTCGGTATTGTAGATTTTTTCCTACGATCGTTACCTCGATTTTCCGGATGTTGGTAAATTTTCCAGTTCGGTAAATCGCAAATTGACGATTTTTTCGGGTGTTGATAAATTTTCCGGATCGGTAAATTGCAAAATCGGTAAAAAGAATTTTTCATTTTTTTTCGGTTGATGGTTAATTTTGTTTAATTGATAGAGCGGATTTTTTCGGGGCCTTGATTCCCTGAGCGCTGGTTGGTTGAATATTCTTTCGGTGAGATGATTTTCCGAGCGCTGATTGTTGGGTGGGAACTTCTCCACCGGAGATGATAATTCTCGTGAAGAAAAACGACCGTCGCGAGAGCTTTAGCGTGGTATCCATGTTCCACTAGTGCCTAACTCCAAGGTGGTGGTGCCTTGTTGACCGTCCACCGTGGGGCCGTTCGAACGCTGACCCAAGATCGCGAGAGACCTGCGTGCTTGGTTGAGCACTGTTGAGTGTCTACCGTGGCGCCGCGCGCGAAAGCGCTCGCGTACCGCGAGAACCCCACACGCTATGTCCCCAGTCTTTACACTCCTACCACCATCCTCACTCACCGGTGCGAGAAGATCGGCGCGTGCATAGCGTGTGTGTCATCCGTATATTCGTTCTGCTCGCGTTTCTATTTTATGTCTATTCTACTGCCGATGAGAAATGAAATCTTTGTATAAATTAACACTTGGACATTTAATAATTCGTTTTTTAAGATTGACTTGTTAAACGATTGAATACAAGTACAGCGCCGATATAATAGAAACCGCAAGAAGGTTGGGCACACCATCTTCAGTTAACTCACAGACGTGACTGCTGATTTATAATATTATGCTGGGCTTATATATATAGTTCTAGATAAATGTCCCATGAAAGAAGTGGAAGGGACGTGAAACCGGTTTTGGTCAATATCCTTGTATTGGTTACATGTCTACGGATCATCTGGTCGAATGTTAACAGGTGTCTCAATGTAGTACCTGTTCAAATTCTCAAACGTCACTAGTAAATTTGACTATAAATCAAGGTAGAATGTAAATACTCAAACAAAAAAATATCAAGCTTTCCACTTTATTTAAAATATCAGAACGTTGACAGGCATTTTTTTTCTCAACAACAAAGATTATTATTTGAACGTTATTGTGAAGAATACAGGATTTGAACTTTTTTCGTTTTCTGAAAAATAATTTTCATTCAAAGACAACATTTTACAACAACTAAAAAAAACAGTGACTGAAAAATATTCTCGTGTTGTGAATTCGTTATTGAGCTGGCTCCTTATGTTAAAGTACAAGTGTTTTTCGCAGCTCGTTTGATATAGACGCAGTACGGTGAGCTCCACGAATACGATACTAAACGTTGATTCGGTAAATTCAGTATTCGTGAATTTCTTTACACTGATATTAGTTTAATTATCAGTGGGTAAATTTTACGCAACATAGGATAGTATAAATAGTGTTTGAGTTAGTATTAAAGTCTAAAAAATATGACGTCTGAAAATGTTTTATTTTGTCTATGTTTCTTTCAAACATAAATTTTGGTTTTCATTCAGATATGAAAAAGGGCCACTAGAATCTTTTTATGTTTTGTTTGCATTTAAAATCTAACAAATAGGTCGTCTGCAAACTTTTTATTTTGTGAACATCTCTTTCAAACATAAATGTTGGTTTTCATTCAAATTTGAAGAAAAGGGTTCCAGAAACCTTCTTATGTTTTAAATTTTTGGTATTTTTGTGCTCTGGGAGAATGTACCCTCCTCCCTATTTGACAGTCTGGAGTGGTCTTGTGATAGCTAAGCAGAATCCGTAGGTGAGAAAAAAATTCTTGACTCATGGTTTATGTTCGTATGTCCTGATGTCCTGAGCGTCAATTGTGAGGTTTGGATCACTTTTATGTTCGGTAATTCTTTTTAGTATCAGAAACTAGTATCCTGTAGTTGGTAATGTCAATTCTCGCCTTACATTCAGGAACGCGATTTTTTATATAGGCGTATTTTTCAGATTGGTACGTCGTAGAAAACGAAAATTTTCAAATTCAGTATTAACTCGACGCTGTAGTGAACTTTATTTTTCAAACATTAGTACTTATTTATCATGAATTCTTCGACGCGATGATCAATGATTTATTCAGTCGTACGGCTAGCCTGGATATGTAGTAATTTTTTAAAACTCAAATGACAATCGCGTAAAGTTTCGGTGTACGTTGTTCAAAAATCTATAGACATTCGTGAACCAAGTGAAGTGAATTTGTGAAAAATAAGTTTTTCTGTAAAAACGAACTTTATGAAAAGTTTCTGTGTGCGGTTTATAGGGATTTTTTAAACTTTTAATCATTGTAATCATACAAACTTTAAGTAAAAATTGATTCTCTAAAAACGATAAATATTTATTGTTAAATCTACAAACTGTTTCTGTGAATGGATTACAGAGAAAAGAGTTTTGTTGAAATTTCAAAACTTCTTTCTTACCTTTTTCTTATTTGTTTTGACTGAGGTTTTTTCCTTTTCAGTACGCTCAATTTCTGTCCTTTAGGCCGTAAGGTCACAAGACTGTAGGAACGTAAGGGAGGATCTTGCGGTCATTTTTTACATTTTCAGGTAACTCAACCCACGGATAATAGGTCCACAAAGAGCCTACCCGCCACCTACCGCATTTAATAGAAACTTCACAGGCTTTTCATTTGATTTTATTCCAATTCTGTAGAAAGCTCAAGACTTATGGTTCTAGAGTTATGTGATCTACAGCACCAACGCAATATACTTAGCATTAAAAATCTAGCGAAATGTAAATGAATGAACAAACTTACACGTAGAGAAATTTCTGTGTCATGAAAACATATAACGGTGACATAAAAAATCGTTAAGCTGCCAAATCTTTTGTTCGGCTGCCAAATCAGTTTTGCTATGCTGATAAATCTTTTTATTAGACTAACAAAACGATTGTTGTTGTCACCGTTTTATGTTGTCAATATTTTTGGTAGCGCTTTTACATCCAAATGCCACTGAGAAAACGAGTTATATGTTTATCATAACAATAACAAAATCTTGTGCAAGTATTGATCTTTTCTTACACGAGCGCCCGCAAACTGCTGTGATTGAGAGGTTGAAACGATAACGTTACCCTTTTTTTTATTCAAGTCTCTTTTTTACCTGGTTGTGTTAAGGATGTTCGACAGTTTCACACTAGTCAAATTAGTGCTAAATTTTTTTAATTGTTTCATTCAAGTTTAATGCACTAAATAACTGTAATGGAGCATTAATTTGTATTGAAGCATGTACACTTAAGGTTGTTGTGGGGTCGGGGCTTGCGGGGTGAGGCGACGGGCGACTAGCGGGCGCGCGGTGTGCGGTGCGGTTGGTGTGCGAGTGAGACAGCTGCGTATTCAGTTCCCAAGCGAAGACGATCAAGACTTTTAAAAAATTAATAATTAAATAACGGTGCTGTCGATCGTCTTCCAAAGGTGGCAAACGTTAAAGCGATTATCGTTTAAACTACACATAGTTGTTTTATGTATATGGTAGCATTTTCTTAGCTGTTATAACGTAAATACGGCGAAATCGCCAGAACTCGCTATACCAATAGTGCAATAGGTTGTAAAATTTGCGATTTTTTTTCCTCCTAAACGGTGCTGTTTACCGTTCTAAAATTTCACCAGACTATTTGCAAAGGAATAATGAATATTCGTGAAAATTTTCATGACAGTGGTAGCATTTTAACTTGGCCCCACAACAACCTTAACCGAGAGCAAAATAAATAGTGACGGATTTGCATAAATATTCACTGATTAATGTTACTTTCCGATGGGATATATTTTCGTTCAGTTTTTTCCAAGAATAATCAATAATTTTTAGCCAATTTCATTAATGATGGCTCATTCTCTTTCTTAAAAGATGCTCTACAAATTGACGGCTGGATATTTGATATTATTGATCGTTTAATAATTATAGCTATTTGTTTATGAAAGTAGTTTGATTTTTGATAAACAACAGGCTATAATTATGAAACGATCAATATTATCAAATATCCCGTTGGTCAATTTGTAGAGCATCTTTTAAGAAAGAGAATGAGTCATCACTCATCAAAATTGGCTAAAAATTATAGATTATTCTTGGAGAATACTGAAGGAAAATGTACCCCATTGAAAAGTAACGTTAATTAGTTAATCTGTATGCAAATCCGGAACTATTAATCTTTCTCTGGGTTAACCGTACATGCTTCAATTAAAACTACTATCTACTATTTTTATTTAATACATTAAACTCTAATGAAACAATTACAGAATTTCAGCACTGATTTGACTAGTGTGAAATAGTCGAACATCCTTAAAGGTATTGTGGCCGAAAAAAATATTTCAAAATCAAATACAAAGTTCCGTCCCCATGACGAAGATGTACGTTAGAATAAAAGTCCAAACCTTTTATAGTTTCCGCACAAGAATTGTTTAAAAAAATGTTTATTAAGGCAGAATCGATTCACAATTCATTCTGTAAAGTTTGAGATAATAAAAAGATAAAAACTGATAACGCTATGTTAAAGCGAAAACTGGTTTAAAGCAAAACCAGCAAAATGTATTACTAATTTTGTTCGGCGGACCTCACTCTCTACGGAAGCCTGAGCGCTTAATCAGCATTGTGAATAATATTGCCTGTAATAATACGATGGCGGTGGGATTTTTTCACTTTTGAACACATTAATTTTAATGAAGTTCAAGCTTCACTCGATATTGTATCTTCATCTATTGCGGAGATCAGGTAATATGTATTTACATTTCGTTCACGGCTTCCAAAGTATAAGATGTAAAAAGCAATTATAACCGTTTTTCAGATTTTTTATAGAAACTTCGCTTGATAATCACAGCGCTTATACTTTAAATAGAATAACGACTGAACCAATTTTATTTATCAACGCATCATTCATTGAAAATATTGAAAGTAATTCTTTGATAATATTGTATTCTTGACGTTGAAAAGTAATTTAATAGTAGTAATGTTTAATGAAGCGCGTAGTAATACTGTTTTATAAATTAAGCTAAAAAAAACGTGGAGGGTGAAATGCGTAAAATTGAGAATCGCATCGATGCATTCTTTTTCATAACAGATAAACGGTAACATGTATTTTGTTTGGGGATCTAAAAATTAGGATGTAAAACTCCATACACAAGAAAAAGATCCAATACAATATAAGACTAGAAAATTGTACATCCTGAAATAAAAGTAAATTCTTTCCGTGAAGACTTACGTCGTTTTGCCGCACCAGTTTGTCAATTATACATATTGTTTCTGTCATGGACTCGGAGAAAATGCTGTGGTTGTAAAAAGTCATAAGTTGAACCGTGGAGATTGTTGTTTTTAAGGATCGATATGCTTTTTTAACGCCCCGTACAATCCGCGCTTATAAAAGGGATCTTTTTTCGTTTCCGAACTGCATCGCGAGAAGACTCCCTGAAAATGTCGACGTATGAAATTTAACCCTCGATAAGGTAGTCGAAGTTATTGAGATTTACAACAGGCTAGACTTTCTATTGTATGTAAAAGTGGCAGCTTTATGAACAAGTGTGACCCTCTCAGTAAACAGAAAACAATACACACCATGGGTTCTCGCACTTCCGATTAGCGTGACGCTACGCATCGCCCCCACCCGCACAGCCTATGCTATTACCGTAACATTGTAATTATTTTTATTTCAGGATGTACAATTTTCTAGTCACGGGCAAAAATACGGGCAATACAAGAGTTTCCGACTCCTCGGACCATTAAGCAACTACGTGGCTTTTTGGGACTCATCAACTTCTACAGCAAGTTCACAAAAGAACATGCTGGAGCCACTGTTCCACTACTGCATCTCACCCGCAAAGGTGTGAAATGGAGATGGGGCAGAGAGGAGGATATTGCTTTTGCCGATATTAAAGAGAAGTTTTGTAAGGAAGTGATATTACACTACCCGGATCTCAAAAAACCCTTCTACTTGCAAACTGACGCGAGTGACTATGCTCTCGGGGCTGTGTTGTATCAAATCAACGATAATCACGAACACGAAGTGATCCAGTTTGCCAGTCGAACTCTCAAAGGGGCTGAACTGACCTACTTTACGACCGAGAAAGAGCTATTAGCTATCGTATGGTCCTTGCAAAAATTCAGGTCTTATTTACTTGGATCAAGGATTAAGGCCATTACCGATCATGCGGCACTCACGTTTTTACGCGAATGTCGACTAACACACGCACGCTTGACGAGGTGGTCATTGGCCATACAGGATTATGACATGTCTGTTGAACATTGTGCCGGTAAAAAGAACACGGTAGCAGATACTCTCAGTCGTCTCCCCGACCTTGATAAAACATCCAGACGCGACGAAATCGTCATCGCGAAACTTGCATGCGAGCCAACTCCTGAATTTGAAATATTGCTCAGTAATCTAGCCAAATATCAAAAGGAGGACGAGGAAATCCTCAGCCTCATCACTCAGAAACCACATGAGCGAGACGCGGATGCATATGTTGTCCACAACGATATTCTATACAAAAAGATACGTGATACTTATCGGGCAGTAATTCCGGAATCCGTGGCGGTCAAACTTATCGAAGAATGCCATTTGCTTTACGGGCACGTGGGCCCCAAAAAATGTTACCTCATACTCAATGAGGATTTTTATTGTTCTCACCTATATCGCCTTACAAGGAAGCAACTGGCATCTTGTGCTTCGTGCCAACGGAACAAAATTTATGCTAAAGGTTCCTTCGCGGAGATGCAAAATATCCTGCCCAATCAACCATGTGAACTCGTATCCCTGGACTTTTATGGTCCACTACCAGCTGGCCAGTTCGGCATGAGGCATATACTCGCAATTATAGACGTTTTTTCGAAACTGACTAGGCTCTATCCTCTACGGAGCGCAACTACCGACGCCACGCTAAACTGTCTACTCTCGGACTATATCCCGAAATATGGGAAACCCCGAGCTATCCTTTCGGATCAGGGAACACAATTTACGTCGGGAAAATGGGCGGCCAAATTGAGACAAAAATGGAATTCGCACGATACTCACATCAATTAGGCATCCACAAGCTAACCCGGTTGAACGAACCAACCGTGAACTCTCGAGGTTTTTTAGAACGTTTGTTCAAAACAAACATAACCAATGGGTCAGCTGGCTACAATCGATTGAAGGCTGCATCAATGAGACGCCCCACGAATCCACCGGATACGCGCCTCTTCACCTGCACACCGGAATAAAACCACCAAGACCCTGGAAAAACATTAATCACCCGCAGAATGACCTCCAGCTAGACCACAATTTCATCATCACCACCGCCAAGGATCAGATGAAGAAGCTGCGTGGCAGACAGGCGGATAAATTTAATCAGTCGCATCGATTTACGCACTATTTCCCGGGACAATTAGTCCTCATCCGTGCTCTAAATATTTCAAATCCTGCTGCCAAACTTGTCGCAAAATTCATGCCTTTGTATGAGGGACCATATCGAGTCAAGCAGTGTGTAGCCACTACTACTTATCTGCTCGAAAACCCTTACAGCGGACGTGAACGTGGACTATTCCACACACACGATATACGTCCGTACATTCAAAAACAAAACAAAGTGTAATGTTCCTCAAGAGGTACCTTTGCTCGGCTCATCGAGTCACCTTCCTCTTCAAGTCAAAAATCAAAACATTGCGAGCCTCTCGTGAAGCTTCGTGGGCAAGCTCCGATATCGAGAGCTCAGTTCATCCGTATTCCTCGAATAAGGAACATCACCAAAATGCCTACCACATCAACTCAAACTAGTGCCTCCCGTAAGGGATTACAGTGTGTAACGGCGCGAGTGTATAGTGCGGATAAAACCCGACAAGACCATCGTCCTCCACGAAATCCAAACCAACGCTCCACCCAGTTCGAAGCCGAGGATTTTCATTTCGAGTATATCCGCACTGAAAGCAAGATACACGAGATCTTCGGAGACAGCGTCTTGGGAAAACCAAGTGAGTAAGATAACATCCGCTCCTGGACTACAGTCGGCGTCTTCCAGGGCACAGGAATATTTTTTTTTAATTTTTTTTAATTTTTCTTATATAAAAAAAAAAGAAGTAACACCTAATGGAACCACCCCTCGACACTACCTGAAGTGGTTCCCATCAGAACTTGCGCCGATTTCGAGGCCAATCCTGGGTCTCGCGCCCCGACCCAACCGTACCATCCTGCTGGGAAAAAGGGCTGCGGCAACCCAGGAAAAACCGGAGGAGACTCGAGCCAAAACCAACCGACTGATCGACGAAGCCATATGTGGTAAACACACCCGCACACCTGTCTTCGCGGGAAAACTGGCGAAAGAAAAAACTAAGATCGAGACAGCCTGTACACCACTGCCACTGCTAACCGCAGACGATTTGTCTATTTTAAAGGAGCTAGATGTTTATCTCGACAAATAAAGAAGTGGAGTTTTCTCCTTATTCCAAATTACGAATCTCAAATCTTCCTTTGGACAAACCTCCACCTCTTTAGGGGGACAGTTGTAGCGGAACGGTATACCCCCAACGACAAAGTCGTTGTTGACACCTCGCGCTACCGTGGAGGATCGAGCATGGTGGGGAATAGCGTATATAAGCCCGCCTATCCTGGACATGAGTCTCATTATCAATCCTTGAGTCCTACCGTAAAGGTCCCTCAAATCATTCCGACTTTTGCTTGGCTCGAAATTGCTTCGACACTTGCAAAATTTCCTTGAGCACAGCCCAGCTCACACCGTTTGGCTCGATATTGCATCGACACAATCGGTTCTTACTTCCTTGAGCACAGCCCAGCTCCCTAAATTATCTAAAAAACTTCTTTTTATTTTTTTTTAGTTCATAAGTAATTCCCTACATACCTGTGTGGCTTGATATTGCATCAACACGCACACTCCAAAACTCCTTAGTGAAACCTACTTGGCTCGATATTGCATCGACACAAGTAGATCCTTCTTATAATTTCCGCATCTTCGTGAAAACTGCTTAAGTGACCTCTTATACCTGTGTGGCTTGATATTGCATCAACACGCACACTCCAAAATTCCTAATGATAAACTAGTTGACTCGATATCGCATCGACACAATTAGATCCATCTAATAAATCCTCGATATTTATGCATTATCCTTAGAATACCGACTATACCTGTGTGGCTTGATATTGCATCAACACGCACACTCCAAATATACCTAAATCAAGACACCTGGCTCGATATGGCATCGACACTCGTGTATCCATCTTTAACTCACAGTCCCGATCCTTTTCGTCCTCTGTCATTCTATTATCAGTGATAATAGGATTATAGAGGCATCAAAGACACCGGCTCTCGATCGGCTGGTATAGTGTACCGAGCCGTTCGAGAAAAGGTAAACAAACCTGACTCCCGAATAAGCGCGCTTGGCTTGGTATTGCTCCAACACTTGCCCGCGTCTCGCATATACATCTGATTACCGCGCGAGCTGAGGCCTCTGTCTCGCTCGAACTCGTACTCTATCTTTCGCGTCCTCTTCTCATACAGAGTAGTTGGGGTTTGACCGAATCTGTTGTTGTTTTGGTGCGTTGCCTTGTCGAGGTATCGTGTCGATCGGCGGTTCGTCTCTCCTTTGCTGATTCTGTATTACGTAATATAACCCTTCCGTCTGGTCGAGTATTGTTCGGCTAATGGGATTATGACAGAGCAGCGTTTTTGTGCGTCTACGACCCGTCGCCGAGTTAATCCCTTCTGGGAAAGTTAAAGGGAAAAATAATATTTTAATTTTGAAATTCGCGAATTTAACTCTTGTACTATTTAATTTGCATTACTTCTTATTGTTTGTCGTTCCTGCAATGGACAACTGGAGATAGCCCAACTCACGAGGAACAATAATAAGTTATTCAACAAGTTCTTTGGTGCAATTTGAGTCATACTTGAATATATAAGAGCTGGGAGGATAGTTCGACAAGTCTCTATTTACCTCTTGAGCACAGACGCTTACTTGTCTAACTGAGAATCCCTCACTCATATAAAAATCCAAGTATTTTGCTTTATGGTTTATATCCTTCCCTATTAATCTGTATAATTTCCGTTATCTGAGATCGCGGTATTACATTGTGCTTAGCCTCTATTTGGAGAGATCGTGGATAAAAGGAATTACTGCTTAAATATCTCTTCGAAGCAGTAATATTATTGGGAATCTGAAAATCTCTAAGACGTCGGAGCTGTTTTACTTCCGATGATGAGAATGGAGCTCTTTTGAGGACTTCTCTAAGGAATTATCGTTCATAAGTATCACCGAGCCCCATAAAAAGTTGGTAGCGTGTCCGACAAAGATTACACGCATTGTAAATTCATTGCTTATGAGCCTCGTGCTCCTCGTAGTGTCGCCAGCTCACTACGTGAACATTCGAGTCAATAAATTGTTTGCAAGAACGGGATTTCCCGCATGAATTACGATTATTAAGTCGTTACACTAAAAACATTGAGAATAGCCATCGATTTAAATTCTGTCCACCTTTATTCATCCTTTACTCCAAAATCGAATTAAAACCGATGATGTGAACTTCACTTCGCGCTCATGCAAAGTTGAAATTCTGAGGTTACATTTCAATATTCCAATTATTAACTTCAACTTGGGTCCAGAACACGAACTTGAAATCCAATCAATAGTAAATGCAAATAACATCATCCCTCATAAATAATTACCGCATTCTGTACGTAAAAAGTAATTTGCATTTTGTTACAATATAATCTAAAATTGTCTTTGAGTAGTAGTAGTAGTAAATGATTTTTATTGTCCTCATTGGATATACATTTCCCAGTATAATGTTGTCTGCATACATTTCTTTTTTTTTTTTTTTTTTGTATTATTCCGAGGCCAATGGGCCATTGACCGGAGTCCTTCAGCCCGTTTCTTTTTTTTTTTTTTTTTTTTTTTTTTTTTTTTTTATTTACAATTTATTTCTTTCTTAAATATAGGATAGTGTTATTGCTTTTATAAATAGTATACATAAGTATAAATAAGTATCTGATAAAATGAGAAAATGGGAACGTGAATACATCATTTAAGTGGAGTAAGGTGTCGGGTGATTTTTTTTTTTTTTTTTTTTTTTTTTTTTTTTTTTTTTTTTTTAATCAATAGATGCTAACATCATTTGGAGTATGGTGTGAGTTGGGTGCTTGTGTTTTGGAATTATGTTTTCCGGAATTGTTTTGCATAGTGGTATTAGTGTTTCTATTTCCTGTTTCGCGAATTTCGTACATAGTTTTCTTGTCCTAAGTGCGATCGGTTCTAAATGTGTTGTTTCGTAAAGCAATTGATTTGAGGGGTTGTGCAGGGGGTTGTTTGGGTGTCTTAGTTTTGTGAGTCGTCGAAGGGACATTGTTTCTGCCGTTTTAATGTTGTATAATGCCGGTTTTTTGTAGTTGAGAGAGAGCGTGTGACCGTATTCCAAAAGAGGACGGCAGATGCTTTTATAAATTTTGGTGGCGTTTTCGATGGTTGTTATTTTATCTTTAAACGTTAACTTTCTAAAATGTGAAGCACGTGCGGTCGTTTTGTTTTTTGTTGATTTGGTCTGCTGATTAAAGTTTAATTTGTTATCTATGATAATTCCTAGGTATTTTGCGGATGCACATGGTTTGATTTCTTGGTTGTACATTTTTATGAATGGTGATGTTGCGGAGATTTTATGATTAAATATGATGAGTTTCGATTTTCTAGGGTTTGGTTTTAGTCGCCATTTTTTAAACCATTCGATACATTTATTGGTGAGGGACTGCATTTCGACTATTACATCATTGATTGATTTACCGTGAGTCACTATTGCGGTGTCGTCAGCATATTGTAGTATATAATTATTGATGTTAAAGTCATTCTTATCGGCCAAGTTGAAATCGAAGTTGTATATGTCGTGACAATAGAGGTTATACAGAAGAGGGGATAGGGGTGACCCCTGCGGTACCCCTTGTTCGGGTTTAAATATGTTTGAGAAAACATTGCCTATTTTTATTTTTAAGCTACGATTATTAAGAAAATTGGCAATCAATAATAATAAATAATCGGGGCATTTGAGGAGCCATAGCTTATAGAGCAAACCTTGATGCCAAACGCTATCAAACGCTTTATTTATGTCCATAAATAGGGCGGCGGAGCGTTGGTTTGATAGTTTAGCTGCTTGTACATTTGATGTAAGAATTGTGAGGGGGTGAGATGTGGATTTTTTGTTCCTAAAGCCGAATTGGTGTTTCGGTATATTTTCTCCCAACGTTGTTTCTAGTCTGTTTTTGATAAGTTTTTCTAGTATTTTTCCGAGGACGGGTAGTAATGTGATTGGCCGATAGTTTTCCGCCTTGGACGTGTCCGAGTTTGGCTTTGGTATCGTTATGATAGTCCCATGTTTCCATTGCTCTGGGAAGTAGTTGGTATCGATACAGAAATTGAAAATGTTTAATAAGTAGTGTCTAATCCGGGGGTCCAGCTGCTTAACGATAAGCATTGGTACGTTGTCATGTCCTGGTGCCGTGTTTTTTCCATTTTTTATTATTTTTGAGAGCTCCACTTCAGTGACGGGTGCATGGTTTGTATTCCATCTACTTGGGTTGCTGAAGTAGTCTGTGTGCCATTGCTCTACTATTAGCCGGTTATGGACATCGAAATAGGGGTCCTCTGATCTGCAGAATGCGACTTTGAAGTGTTGTGCAAATACTGCGGCTTTTTCCTGGTCTTCTTGTATAGGTTGTCCGTTTGCTACGAGGTTGTTGTTTGTATCGATCTTTTTGTATCCTGAGAGTTGCTTAATCAGTTGCCAATAGTTTTTGCCTTTTTGACTCTTGATTTGCTCGCATGTTTGCAGCCACGAATGTGTTTTAAATTGCCAAATCAGTTCTTGTATCGTTTTGTTCAGCCTATTTATTTTCGGTTTGTCTTCTGCTGTTTGATTATCTCTATACTCTCTGTACATTCTTCTTTTCAATTTTATAAGTCTGATAATGTGTGGCGGTAATTTGTGTGTGAAAAATGTTGTAGCAAGCGTTGGTGTGTGCGCTTCGATTGCTTTTGCCATGCAATCTGAAAACCTTGAAACGGCGTCTTGGTTAATTGGCGCATCGTAGATTGGCTGAATTGTAGAGAGGATTTCTGCGTTAATACGCTGGATGTTTGCTTTTGCGAAATTTAATTTGTTGGTGGCTTCTTCGGCAAGTGGTGGTATATTTAAATCCAATGAAATCACTATGGATAGATGGTCTGATCCTAAGTCCGGTGTGAGTTCTATTGTAGAAATATTATTAGTTAGGTTTTCGGTGTAAAAAATTCTGTCAGGCATAGAATCTGGATTATTCGACATAATAAACGTAGGTGCCGTATGATGTTCTTTGAATTGTGAGTTGTTGATGAAATCGCGAATCTGCCGTGCCTTGTATGTGTTGACGTTAAAATCACCAAGCATAATTGCGTATTTATGTCTGCACACGTTAATGAAAATCGAATTTTCTATCCTCGCATGGGGGTGAATATAAATGAGGTAAATGTGAAGGTGGTCATCTCTGAACGGGATAGCAATGTGCAGTGCCTCATTTCTTTTGTCATTTATCGTGATAGGGTTTTCTTTTCTTGGCCGCAATGTGGGATCAAACTGAAGCATACTTCCCCCTCTGACGTTGGTATTTATGATATTCCCGTCCTGCTTAATGCACTTCCAGTTACGATATTTTGTGTTGGATTGCACGTTTGTTTTCGTTTCCACGAATGCTGTGCAATTAATGTCATTGTTTTCTACAAAATTGTTAATCAGCAATTTTCTAGCACTGTAGCTATTAACGTTGCCGTATAGAATTTTAAGCTTAGCCATTTGAGGTGGTGAAACTCTTACCCGTTGTTGTTTCTGTTGGAGATGGCGCGTCAGGGACGCGGAGGTCGAACATTAGAATATAGATTCTGTTGCCTGAAAAGACGGCTGTGGTGTCGATGTTAAATTCTGCGATGAAGCGTTTTTTTAACTTGGCGATGAGTTCTTCTCTGTTTGAATATTTCGGTTTATTTAACTTGTTGATGTAGCTGTTTATGATATAGTCGTGTGTGGTAATAGGCGCGTGAATAGGGTTGTTTTCCGTAGTCTTTTTGTCGATTTCCGACGTTTTTTTATTTATGGACTTGATTTGGGCATTCGGAATGCCGTCTATTGGTTTTCTTGGGCGCTGTGGGCATTTAAAAGACCAAGCAGCATGGTCTGGGGCCTTGCATGCGGTGCACGTGAGAGGCTGGCTCGAGGTGCAACTGTCTGTTTTGTGTTCACCACTGCATTTCTGGCAAGTTGTTTTATTGGGGCAGTTGGCTGTGATGTGATCGAAGCTTAGACATTTGTTGCAAGGCTGCGGAGTTGGTGGGGGTGGTGAACTAGGGTGAGCTATATAGTGCTTCTGCAAGAAGAAAAGTCCCTCGTTCATGAGTCTTTCAAACGATTTTTCACAGCCTGTGATAATTCTCATTAAAGCTGTTGGTTTGTTGGTAGCTCTGGATACGATTCTCTTGCAGTACCTATGTGTGATACCCACATCGTTTAGAGCGTCACTTATCGTTTTGTCTTTCAGGTCAAAGTCCACGGATGCGATGACAGCTGAAAACGTGGCGGCTGGTGGGGTAGTTTTGGTTGGTTGTGTCCTGGGAGCTGTTTTTGTGTAGTCGGAGATTATTTTATTCCTCCTTAGCTTCTCTAAAGTGGTGGTGATTAGTGTGACGTTTTTGTTTGATTTAAGTAAGAAGCCTTTTTTTGTTTGCAAGATAATATCTTGGGCTTGAGGGTGTTCCGATAGCCAGGCCTTTGCCAGTTGCGCTCTGGTGAGAGTCGTGTCAGAATTGATATAATAGAGTTGCTGATATTGTTTACGGTTACGCTCGAGTGCTCGTGCTGAGAAATTAGTAGCGCCTGTTGGTGCTTGAGTGTGTGGTGTAATTACTGTAGGTGGTGGGGCTAAGCCGCTCTTCGTTTGTTTCTTGGCCGGTGGTTTAAATTTGGTTTTCTGTGGCTGCTTGTTACTTTGGTCTGTGTCACTATGCGAGTTTAGTGGTCTACCTCTTTTTTTGTTGCGCACCATTTTAAAGGATGCATTTTCGTCCCTTTCGGACTCGCTAGTCTCCTCCATTTCCTCCATTTCGCTTCCTTTGCGCTTGATCACTATCACACGCGTGTAATTACAATAACACGGGAGCGAAGTATTGACACGTCCGAATCGTATGGAAGCTCACACGCTACTCATTGTCTTTGAATAAGCATTTTTTCTTAAATCTATCCTCATAATATTATTATTATTATATATAATGTATTTTTTTTTTTTTTTTTAATGTATGCATTCTATTCTCATTATAAAAATAAGGCTAATCGAAATTTTATTGTTATTATATATTTTTTTTTAAATGTATGCATTCTATTCTCATTATAAAAGTAAGGCTAATCGAAATTTTTTGTTATTTTTTTTTTTAATGTATGCATTCTATTCTCATTATAAAAGTAAGGCTAATCGAAATGTTTTGTTATTATTTTTTTTAAAATTTATTTGAGTTTCCTCAATACAGTATAAGTTGAATATATATATTGGTTAAATGTATATAAATGAACAAAGAGACTGCGACAAATGTTTTAAAATATAATAAAATAGTAATAATGCATAATGATAATAATAAATGTTTTAAAATAAAATAGTAATAATGCATGATAATAATAAATGGTTTAAATAATTTCGGATTTTACTTTACATAGAGTCGATGAAGTCCGTTAGTGGCTTTATATATTCGGTCATGAACTCCTCGTCATCGACCTGGTTAAGGAACGTCTCGAGCCAAGTGACCGTTCCTTGAGGTTATTGCGGTAGGTGCTGTTGTTGCTGTTGGAACTGTTGTTGCTGTTGGAGCTGTTGTTGCTGTTGGAGCTGTTGTTGCTGTTGGAACTGTTGTTGCTGTTGGAGCTGTTGGAGCTGTTGCTCCTCCGTTAGGCCTCCCATGAAGGCCTGGTTGTATGATAATGGGGCCGTCCCATTATCGTGGTAGGCTGCGATGGCTCTCTCCGTAAGAGCCTCATCGTGGAGATACCACTCAGCAGGAGTGGTGTAAAGGCCCCAGTCGTACTCTTCTGCCGCTTGGACGATATATTGTTCCATGTCCTCCAATTGCGGACTTTGCGATGGTAATTCTTCGTTTTCCCGAGGAACGATTTTTAATTAACCATCCACGTTATCCCTTGTGATGGGTAGGAAATTGGTTGTAATACTTTCCACCTCTCTATCACAGGATAGTGTTTCCTCGTCCCCTTCACAAATAATTGCGAGGGGCTCCCAGTATGGGAGGTATTCAGATTGGTACATCATGGTCGATGTATTCAAGAACGATCTCAATTGAATTTTCAGTGAGTAAGATGTTCTTTTTGTCCAAATAGGCTTCCGTGCACTTCCAGCAATATACACCTCCTCTGGTTTCAAAATAGTGTTTATCACAAAGATTACACGTTAGTCTGATGTGTCCTCGATTTTTCACTAGGGTGTGATGTAGTAGTCGGCGATAGTGCGGTGCTCTGCCCAGACGTCTGTACCAGCACTCAGGACAATACAGTCGGTTGTCGTTAATCTTCTTCAGTACTATCTTCTAGTGTTATATGAGAGTAACGTAAACGATTTGGGTGTACTATTCGAGTCTCACGTCCGATTTTTATTTTTATGTTTCCGTCTCGCATCATTTCAGTTATCTCATGGGGCCCAGTGTAGTGGTCTCTGAATTTGCCCTGTTTTTTACCGCATTGTAAATAAACACAGTCGCCGAGAGCGAAGTCATGAGTGTTCATTTTACGATCGTAGTATTTTTTTTATCGTTCTTTGGAAGCTATTAAGTGGTCTCTGGCTATCTCTCGTACGTCATGTAGCCGAGTGGCGAGTTCAGAGAGATAGTCGCTGTAAGTCCGTCCTGGTTCATTTTCATCTTCTGCATCATAAGAGGGTTGGCGAGCGAGTTTCCCAAATACGAGTTCGTAGGGTGTATGTCTGGTGCCCTCGTGAACACTTGTGTTGTACGAAAACGTAGCGAGCTCTAGCCACTCATCCCATTCCTCGTCTCTGCTTACGTATTGCTTTAAGTATTCGACCAAAGAGTGGTGAGATCTTTCCAGAGATCCGTTAGACTGTGGTTGAAAGGCTGTAGTCCGACATTGTTTAATCCTAAACTTCTTGGCGACGTTCTTCATAAGTCCGCTTAAGAAATTGGCTCCTTGGTCCGTAAGGATGGTCTTCGGGGCTCCAAAAATACATATACAACGTTTGATGAGGGCGTCTGCGATGTTTGCTGAAGTGGCTCGTGGTAATGCCACAGCGAGACAGTACTTGGTAAGTAGGTCTTGCATTGTTAGAATATACTCGTTGCCGGTTTGAGTGCGTGGCAGTGGTCCCACTATATCCATGGAAATTTTGTCGAATGCTGAGTCCGGTGTGTCAGTGATGATCATCGGTTGGCGAGTCTTTACGCGTACTAATTTTTTCAGATGGCATGGGAGACAGTGCTGTATATATTCTGCTACGTTGTTCTTCATATCCTCCCAGTAATAACGTTGACGTATACGATTATACGTTTTAGGCACTCCTTTGTGTCCTCCTATTGCTGAAGCATGTGCCTCAGCCATGATTTCCTTCCTCTCTGCTACTGCCGGATATTTTATTATTCCCAAGCACACAATTAACTGTGTTGCAGTACCTGAGAAAGCCTTCTTGAGGGTGGGTAGTAGAAACTCCCACTGCATTCCATTGATTTCCTTATTTTTCGCCATACTGACGGAACGCAATCCCAGACTTTTAAGGGTTCTTCGAAGTTCCTTTTGAACCTCTGTAAATTTTACACGATCCAAGAGAGTTCCATTTTTCCCTTTGATAACGATAGCGATATGATGCTTGGAGTTGTGCTTGGTGGTGCATATATTACCAATTTTAAGATTGCGAAATTTAGGCAGTGCTCGTCGCATTGCCAGTGTTCGGGATCCTTCATCGCACGGCTCTCCAGTCTCCGAGAGGAAGTAAAGATAATTATCTTTCCTCATAAAAAGTTGTTCCTTAGTAGTTATTTGGAAGCTGGTAGTAAGCTTTGTCGGCTCCTCGAAGTCCTCTTGTTGTAAATCCTCAATAGACTCATCCTCGGAACGATCGAAGATATATTCATCTGATTCTCCGGATATACTGAATGTTTCTTCCTCGTCAAAATTCACGAAGGTTGATGTTTTATCTGTCGCTTCATTCTGCACAGGAACTGCTTCTTTGGTCTTTTGTGATATTTGTTTTTTCACTTTTCGTCGGGCTGGCTTCGCAATTGATCTTTCTCGAATCTCCGGATGTGTTGTTATCTGATTTTTTTCACGGCTCGGTAGTCTGGTTGCCACTGGTTCGTTATCAAGAAGCTGTGCATCGCTACTAGCAGGTGGTACAGGTGCGGATTCTCGTGGCTGCTTCGCAGACTGCTTGCTAGACGGCTTGGTATTTGGGGTAACAGGTGCCCTATCAGTTGATTCCTGGGCTCTTTTCCGTAGTCTTCTTGCTATTGGTCCATCGTCTTCTTCTCCTTCCGTTTCCTCCTTTTCTTCCATAGTTTTTGCTCGTTTCATGACAGGATAAATGTGTTGTTCTGGTGAGTCTGTCTCAACTTTATCTGTGGCTTCCGCGCAAGGATTTCGTGATAAGGCATCAGCATTCGCATTCATTTTCCCCGCCTTATGTACTACTTCATACTCGTACTCCTCGAGACGTAGTCGCCAACGTGTCAAACGTGAAGTAGGGTCCTTAGACGTGTGAATCCATACTAATGGTTTGTGGTCTGTTACTAACTTGAATGGTCTCCCGTATAAGTATGGTCTAAACTGTGATACAGCATGAAGGATTGCCACAGCCTCCTTCTCGTAGGTGCTTTATTTTTGTTCGGTATCATTTAACACCCTTGAAGTGTAAGCGATAGTGCGATCTTTTCCCAAGGGTCTTTGACTCAAGATTCCACCGACTGCTGTGCCAGATGCGTCTGTAGTCACGATGAATTCTTGAGTGAAATCAGGATACTGTAGTACTGGTTCTTCACAAAGTTTGTCGCGCAGCATCTCGAAGGCTTCTTGTTGTATCGGCTGCCAATTGGAAACAGCATCCTTTTTTAATAGAATCGTCAATGGTCTCGCTATCTGCGAAAAATTTTCTATGAAGCGTCTGTAATAACCAGCGAGTCCGAGAAACTGTCGAATATTCTTCACGTTCTTTGGTCGCGGAAAATTCTTTACTGCAGATAGTTTGGCTGGGTCCGGTTTTACTCCATCCTTGCCTATTATATGACCCAAATAAGCAACTTCTTGGCGTAGAAATTCGCATTTATCAGGCGGAAGTTGAAGTCCCGCGCTCCTCAATCGCCTCATTAATCTCTCTATCTTTAATTCATGCTCTTCTAGTGTAGGAGCATGGATGACGATGTCATCCAGGTATACAAATGCATCGGAGCCTTGTATTCCCATGAGCACGCGATTCATTAGTCGTTGAAAAGTTGCTGGTGCATTTTTGAGTCCAAAAGGCATGCGTGTGAATTCATAGTGGCCATACGGTGTTGAAAAGGCTGTTTTGTGTCTATCTTCTGGATGCATCTCGATCTGATGAAATCCAGATGCAAGATCAAAAGTGGAGAAGTACACTGCTCCCCCTAGTTGATCCAATATCTCGTGTATGAGTGGGAGTGGGTAAGCGTCACTTACTGTTTTTTCATTCAAGGCGCGATAATCCAGTACCATTCGCCATCTCTTCTTGCCCTGAGAATCGGCCTTCTTGGGTACGATCCAAACAGGTGAGTTATAAGGTGATTGAGATGGTTGTATTATTCTTTCGTCTTGTAGTTCATTGACTTGTCGGTTTATTTCTTCTTTTAGTGTCGGCGGATATCTGTATTGCCGAAAATTAATAGGGACCTCGTCGGTCGTAATAATGCGATGCTGCAATACATTCGATGCTGTGAGCTTCTCTCCAGGTAAATGATACCTGTCACTAAATTCCTCAAGGTGCAACTGAACACTTTCTTTCTCTTCTGAATTTAGATGATCCAGGCGTAACAATTTTCTTATTTTTGACACTCGGTCTTCTTCTTGAATGCAGTATACTTTGTTAGTTTCTTTAAATTCATCATCCACGTTGTGGGCATCGCGTGAGGTACCGCGGTAATCTTGTATCTCATATAATTCAGGTTCCTTATATGCCTTGTATGTGGCTTCTTTATTTTCAATGCTCGTTGTGGCTTTATAATTCATCTCGCTCTGGAGGTTTTTTCCACTATTAATTCTCAATTTCGTATTTTGTCCTGCCTCAAGTGTGGGCGCATCCTGTACTTCGCATGGTAATTTCAAATCTTCAATATTTTCTATCAATTCTTCGTATGGTTCAATTTTCAACACAGGTACGGCAACTTCGATTTCTTCTTCTGTCGTATTGATTATATATAGATGGGCCTTGCCATCATTGTTTGTAACAAGTGCTTCGCCGAGAAATACTCCTTCTGAAATATGTAGACGGGGTACGTAACCAACCTTTACTCCTGGATTGGCGACCCGTATATAAAAATGTCCTTTAGTTCGCGCCGGAACTACAATCGTTTCATGCTTCATAAATGGTATAGAGTTGATGCCCCATCTTAGGCATTGGTCCGAGTAAGATATCTCTGCGTGATAGTTGAGAAAAAACGCTGTTCGGATTAGACCATCGTCTTCAATCGGAAAATCGTCCGTCACTAAGTGGAACGTGACATCGTGATCCAATATACTTATTGCTGTTGGATGGTTGTCGTGGTGTGGTTCTCCATTCTTGTTGTGGACGATTGTAATTTGGTCTAGGTGACTGAAAATTCCACTCCCGAGATCGGCAAGAGTCGGCCGAGTGTCCCGGTTTTGAGCAAATTCGGCAAGTTTTATTATCTTGAATGTAATGTATTCGATTATTTTGGAAATTGCGGTCTGCTGGAGTTCGATTCCAATTATTTGGGGGTCGAGTGCGTCGCAAAAGTCCTTTTGTTTGTTCCATTCTTTCAATTTCAATTGCTTCTTTCATAGTTTCACTGAATGATTGACCCCTCGTAATTTTATTTTCAATTTCAGGTCTGAGTCCTCGATTAAAGCATTCAACCAAATCCTTATCGAGATTATTTTTGAATTGTTGATCGATAGCTCCGTCATGGCTCTGTTTATAGGCATCGCCGATTCTATTGCCAATGTCCTTTAATCTGTTGGAATAAGTAAGAACT